>JAJIBD010009053.1:0-47582 GCA_021461705.1 Cryptotis parvus | reverse complement strand
TCCTGACTGAAGACCTTAGATGGGCAGGTGGGGCCCGAGCTAACTTATTTTCTAAAAGCCCCACACAGATGTATGTATATATATATATATATATATATATATATATATATATATATATATATATATATATACTCTATATCTGAAATATATCTGAATTATATCTGGAGATATATATATATATATTGCTGGTTGTCATATCCGACAATGCTCAGGGGTTACTCCTGGCTCTGCACTCAGGAATTACTCCTGGCAGTGCTCAGGGGACCATATGGGATGCCAGGGATCGAACCCAGGTCGGCTGCATGCAAGGCAAACACCCTATCCTCTGGACTATCGCTCCAGCCCCTGATATGGTTTTTGACTAAATAAAATGTATTGCTCAAGAAACTACACAAATGCTAACCTTCAAATCTATAGGGTATGGGTCTATGAGCTTAGAAGGGATAGGTTAAGAATGGTATCACTTCACTTGTATCACTTGTCTTCCTGTTGATCATCGATTTGCTCGAGCAGGCACCAGTAACATCTCCTTACGTCCTGTCACATGTTAGTGTAGCCCAATGGCACCTGCTTGCTCCAGGAATATAAAGAGCCTCAAACCATTCCATCAGGTCATGGGAATGAGGTCTATAATTGTTACTGGTATTTGGCATATCAAATACGACACGGGTAGCTTGCCAGGCTCTGCCGTGTGGGTGGGATACTCTTGTAGTCACCTCTAATCTAGAGCATTTATTGATGAACCTGGGCTTTTTTTTTTTTTTTTTTTTTTTTGCTTTTTTGGGTCACACCCAGCAATGCTCAGGGGTTTCTCCTGGCTCTGCACTCAGGAATTACTCCTGGACGGTGCTCGGGGGGCCATATGGGATGCCGGGGATCGAACCCGGGCCAGCACAGGCCGGCCGTGTGCAAGGCAAATGCCCTACCCGCTGGGCTATCGCTCTGGCCCCCTCATTTTTTTTTTTTTGCTTTTTGGGTCACACCCGGTGATGCTCAGGGGTTTCTCCTGGCTCTGCACTCAGGAATTACTCCTGGCGGTGCTCGGGGGGACCATATGGGATGCCGGGGATTGAACCCGGGCCGGCACAGGCTGGCCGCGTGCAAGGCAAACACCCTACCCTCTGGACCATCGCCCGGCCCCCAAGGCCCCCTCAACTTTATCTTAGCCTCTATTTCTCCCCACTGTAACCAACTCCTTCTCCCCATCCCACCCCCAGCCCCCACCTTGCCTGAAGTTTTGTTCTTGCCCTCAGACTCCTGAATGTTCCTCCTTCACCTCCTCCTGGTTCTTTCCCTTCCTCTTCCTTTGCTTCCCTCCTGTTTTGTTTTTGTTTTGAGTCATGCCTAGCAATGCTCAGGGGTTTCTCCTGGCTCTGCACTCAGGAATTACTCCTGGCGGTGCTCGAGGACCATATGGGATGCCAGGATCGAACCGGGTTGGCCGCATGCAAGGCAAACGCCCTACCTGCTGGACTATCACTCTGGTCCTAAGAATTTTTTTAAATGTGGGAGGTGGGCCATACCCTGCAGTGCTCAGGGAATACAGGATTTGTGCTCACGGTTATTTGGCTCCATGCTCAGGGGTTTCTCCCTGTGGTATTGGGGACCAGGGGTTGAACTGGGGTCAGCTGCATGCACAACAAATACCCGGGGCCAGAGCGATAGTTCCCTGGGGGGTTGTCTGAGAGATAGCACAGTGGGTAGGACATTTACCTTTTGGCGTGGCCACCCTGGGTTTGAGCCCCAATATTTTGAGCCCCAATATCCCATACGGACCCCTGAGTACAACCAGGAGTAATTCCTGAGTGCAGAGCCAGGACTAACCCCTGAGCATTGCCGGGTGTGACCCAAATAGAAAAAAAAATCCCAAAACAAAACCACCCAAATACCTAAACTTTTGTACTGTCTTCAGGACCTCAATTAACTTTTTTCCCCTTTGATAAAGGGTGTTTGGGCCCCAGTTAGGCAAGGCTCGGGGTGTAAGGAGTATATGTGGGCTCAGAAATTGAGCTAGGGGTCAGCGGTGTGCAAAGCCATGCCTTAACTCCTGCGCTGATCCTCCGCCTGCTTCAATGGACTTTCTTGTGTTTGGGGCCACACCCTGCAGGGCTCAGGCTCTGCACTCAAGGATCCTTGCTGATGGGATGCCAGGGATAAATTGGGTACTATCGCTCCGGCCTTCCGATTGGAATGTCACGCCTCACCCAAGTGAGAGAAGGAATCCGGAGTTCCGACCTCCGTTGCTATTCCAGAGTCAGGGACGCTGTCTCGTTTGCCAAGGCATCGAAAATCAGATGGGCTGGACATGTAATGCGATTTGGAGAGGACCGCTGGACTAGAGCCGTTACCGACTGGATTCCACAGGATGTCAAAAGATCACGTAGCCACCCACCTACAAGATGGTCAGACTTCCTTGTCAAGACCCTGAAGGAATGGTTTGAGGCTCTTCATATTCCTGAATCAACCAGATGCCATTGGGCTACATTGGCACGTGATAGGGTCCAATGGAAATGTTAATGGTGCCCGCTTGAGCAAATCGATGAATAACGGGATTCAAGTGATCAAGTGATCGCCCCGCCTCCCACTGTATTATCAACTCCAGCCTCTTCAATGAACTATCTATCTATCTATCTATCTATCTATCTATCTATCTATCTATCTATCTATCTATCTATCTATCTATCTATCTAATCATATATCGTCACACCCAGTGATGCTCAGGGGTTACTCCTGGCTCTGCACTCAGGAATTACTTCTGGTGGTGCTTAGGGGACCATATGGGATGCTGGAGATCGAACCCGGTCGGCCTTGTGTGAGGCAGATGCCTTCCCGCTGTACTATATTGTTCCCACCCCTTCAGTGACCTTTGTAAAAAATCCAAATCTGTTTGTTTACCTTACAGCTAGGGACACAAGTCCAGACAGGGTGAGGACTTACCCAAGGTCTCATTTACATGAGGCTGAGCAGAGCTGAGTTTAGGTTCCCAGCCCTGCTCTTACATTTCTTTTTTATTTTATTATTTTTTTTTATTTTTTTGCTTTTTGGGTCACACCCAGCGATGCTCAGGGGTTACTCCTGGCGGTGCTAGGGGGGACCATATGGGATGCCGGGGATTGAACCCGGGCCTGCATGGGCTTGCAAGGCAAACGCCCTACCCGCTGGGCTATCGCTCGGGCCCCAACCTGCTCTTACATTTCCTCACGCTCTGGGTGTCACTGACCGGGACTTCCCACCGCGGGCGGGTAACCTGGTTTCCTTGGTCTGAGCCTTGAGGCCCGTCTGTCTGCACAATCCCAACTCACCGCACTAGCGGATTGAAACTTTCCCAGGCCGTTGGCGCCGCCTGGTGGAATTCTTGGAATTGTCACCAGCCTCGGCAGCACGAGTCCAGCCAGACTGGAAGAGTCCCCAGGGCCAAGTTGACAGTGGAGCCGGAGGGACCCCGGGGAGAGTGGGAGGGGGCAGTCGCCCCTCACTCTGCACGGGCTCGCATCCTGCCTCCCCGCGCCCCATTTCCCAGTCCCCCCTTCACGCCACGGATACGTCTCCCCGTGCAATAGCCTAGCCGAACCGCCCGCAAAGAATCAGACTCGAATTTGGGGGTGGGGGGCGGAGGGCAACGAATCCAGACTTTATTGTCGGGGAGGGGGGGAAGGGAAAGACGTGGGTGGGGGCCGGGGTTGCTACATCATCAAGCAGAAGAGTGGACGGAGAGGGCAGGCCGGCGGGGGCCGACCCTCCAGGGGGTGGAGAGGGCTTGACAGTAGGGAGACCACAGAGGGTGGGGAAGTCGCGCCCCCGCCCGAGTTGTGCAGTGGGGGTGTCTGGTGGGTGGGCGTGGGGGACAGCCATGAGGTCTAGGCGCGGGGAGGTGGGAGGCTACAGACCAGGCGAATCCAGCGGGGCGGGCGGGGCGAGGCTCTATTGCTTTTGCTCACAGTTTTGCGGAAGGCGAGGCGGGGTGGGCTCGGACTTGAACACCCCTTGCCCCCCTCGGTACCCCTTGGGCGATGGGTGCTGGTGAAGAGAATGGAATCCGGATGGGGGCGGGAGGAGGAAAGTGAGGGGGGGTCTAGTCGGGGCATGTACTTGGTCCCACCCAAGTGCCAAGGTGCCCCCGAGTGCTGCGCCCCCGCCCGGGGCGGCCCACGAGGCCTGGGGCGGGGGCTTGGTGCGGGCGGGCACAGTGAGGTCGCAGGCGGTAAAACCAAAGGCTGTAGAGGGACCCGGTCCGCCTGCTCCCCGCCCGCGGGGGACGGGGGCTGTTCACGGAAGCGCTTCAGTACAGGGCAGGGCTGAGCGGGGCCGGAGTCCCAGGGTCCGCTTATTGCCAAGAAAATCCCTTTCTCCCCCGGACCCCGATCATGGCTTTGTGAACCCCGTTTTGTGCTAGGTTTGGTGTGTGTTGGGGGTAGGGGGCTGGATGTACATGGCTTTTGGGAGGAGGGGGTGTCTCCAGGGGGCGCGGGGCGAGACGGCCCCCCCCTTTCTAGGGGAGAGGGAAGGGCGGGGGGCAGGGTTCCCTGAGATCTGGGGTGTTCCCCCTTCTGAAGCCCCCCTCCCCGCTACTCCTCCCCTTTCCTGGAACCCCGTACCTCGGGGTGGGGGCAGGAGTGATCATTCAGGGGACCGCCGGGACCTGGGTCCCGGCAGGAGGGAGGGGAGAGGGGTGGCGGCCAGGGTTCAGGTCAGTAGGGGGAGAAGAGAATGGGTCCGTGCGCAGTTCGGATGGGCCCCGGGGCCGGGTGGAGCAGGGGGTGGGTGATGGGCGGTCCCTGGAGCAGAGGCGCGGCCGGGGCCGGGCGCAGGGACAGCGGGGAGCCGGCAGCCGCGGCCATCACCGCCGCCACGGCCAGGGGGCTCGGGAGCAGGCCGCCCGCCAGGGACTTGGGCAGCTCCTTGGAGAACGTCAGCGTGCCCTGCAGGCGGGAGAGGGCTCGTCACTCCGCATCCCCCTGGGCGGGCGCCTTCCCACCCCCCCCCTCCACCCAAGGGTGCTGCCCGGTCTCACCGCCAGCTCCCCCGCGCCCCCCACCGCGCGCCCCGCCCCTCCACCCTTGGGGGCTGCTCGGCCTCACCGCCAGCTCCCCGGCGCCCCGAGGCTTCTTGTGCCGGCTGAGGAGCGGGTTGGGCTTCCCGGCCACTCCGTCTCAGTGCCGCCGGCTGGAAATGTGCTGTGGGAGGGGGGGGAGGGCAAGGGGTCCGGAGCCGTGAGCCACCGGGAAAAACCGGCAGCACACAGGGGGGACCCCCACCCCACCTCAAGACCCCAGCCCAGCTCCCCAGGGGGCTCCCAGGAAGGGCCCAGACCCACCTGTTTCAGCTGGACCTCGGAGTTGACCTTGACATTGCAGATCTCACAGTGGAAGGTGCGGTCCTGGGCTGGGGCCTCTGGCTCTCCGGGGTGGGGGCCCCAGCCGGGGTACGCTTTGATGGGGCCCAGCCCGCTCCGGGCCTCCAGAATGGTCTTGTGCTTAGTACCTGCAGTGGAGGAGCAGGAGGTGAAGGGGCAGAGGGCAGATTTCCAGGCTGACTAGGCGGTAATCACACACAGGCCTAATGTCAACACTGGGAGGAGGTGACAAGTGTCGGGTATTTCCGAGCCACTTGGGGAGTCCTTGAGAAGCGGCGGAGTGGGGAGTTGGGGACACCAGGGGCAGGGGGAGGGAGCGAGGCCGGAGCTCACCTTTGTTGTGCGCCTCCAGCTGGGACAGGGAGTTCACGGCCACCTTGCACAGCGCACAGTAGAGCAGCCGCTTGGCCTTCTCCTCCTCCTCTTTGCTCCCTCCAGGCAGGGGGCGGGGGCTGCAGCCGCCCCCTCGCCCTTGGCCGCGCCCTGAGCAGTCTCTGGAATGCTGGGAGGGGATGGCGAGCCGGGCTGTTTCTCGGGGGACCCTGGGGCTGGAGCCAGTCCGTTCTCCATGGAAGCTGTCATGGGGGGGGGAGAAAGACAGGGTCACCCCAGCTGACTTAATTTTTCTGCTTTTTGGGTCACACCTGGCGATGCTCAGGGGTTACTCCTGGCTCTGTGCTCAGGAATTACTCCTGGCGGTGCTTGGGGAACTATATGGGATGCCGGGGATCGAACCCGGATTCGGCTGCATGTAAGGTAAACACCCTCCCTGCTGGACTATCGCTCCAGCCTCTCAAGGACTCCTCTTGACATCACCCAAGACTGCCCATATCCCAGGCGCTCGGGCCCCCAAGCCCATCTCTATCTCATCATCTCTCATCCCCTCATCTCCCTCATCTCTCATCCAGGTACATCTGAAACTCTATTGGTCCAGCCATCAAATATGCCCAACTCTGACCCCATCTCCCCATTTCCCTGTGATGCTAGCAATGTTAACTAAGTTACTCTCTGCTGATCGCCCCCTTGCCGCCCCCACCTCACACTCCACACTGCAGTGGTTTTATTTAACTGGTTCCCGAGCCACGCCCTCGGTGGTACTCAGGAGTCACTCCTGGCAGTGCATGGGGACCATGTACTGCCAGCTCCGGGCCCCCAGCTGACTACTGAGGAAGACTCTGGTGTGTTTGGCTCACGCTGGCTGTGCTCTGGTCTCAGGGATCACTCCTGGTGGGTCTCGGGGACTCACGGGGGTGCCGGGATGGGGCCATGGCCTGGCTTGCTGTGCTGCATCTCCCCGAGAACACTCTCGACGCGGAGGAGACTCACCCCGATTCCCTGCAGGGCCCAGAGAGTCCCACCCCTGTGACAACATGCATGCGCTCATGCCCTGGGCCGGAGCCAGCCGTGCTCCAGCTGCCATGGGCGGGGGGTGCCATGAGCCGGAGCTGCTGGGGGTGTCCAGTCCCACCCGCCTCTCCTGCCGGGGAGGGTCCGGGAAGGGGATTGGCCCCTTAGTAGCCTGCCAGTGGATCTGGGCTTTCTGCCCGGCCGGGCTGGCCCCTTCCCGGAGTCCTGCCCAGTCTCTGGGGGTGGGGGTGGACGGCAGGGGCTGAGGAAGAGGCAGGGCTGGCCGAGGAGAGACGGACAGAGCAGAAGGGACAGCAGCGGGCAGAGGGAAGAGGCCGGGATGAGGCTGCTCTATAATTCATGGCTTGATTAAAGATGCACAGGCCGGCCTTGGCGCCGGCTCGGCCTCTCTGCAGGGGAAACTCTAGTGCTCCCGTTCTTGCTCCAGCTGATCCAGTTTCCGGGTCATGGGGAGGCTGGTCTGGGGGCGGGAGCTCCCCAACCTGCCCGTCTGCGCTCTCTCCATCTGTCTCTTTTCCTTCCCTGCTTCCTCATTTTGTTTTCTCTATTTGCTTTTTTGGGTCACACTCGGCAATGCTCAGGGGTTACTCCTGGTGGTGCTCAGGGACCATGTGGGATGCCGGGGACCTAACCCGGTCGGCTGCGTGCAAGGCAAATGCCCTCCCCCGCTGTGCTATTGCTCTGGCCCCAGCATTTCTGACTGTCTTTACTGCCCCCTCCAGAGAGCACATCCACTCCTCAGACTGAGCAGGACTTTGGGGCTTCCAAAAAGCTAGCGGGTGTTGGGCCGGAGCGATAGCCCAGCGGGTAGGGCGTTTGCCTTGCACGCGGCCGGCCTGTGCCGGCCCGGGTTCGATCCCCGGCATCCCATATGGTCCCCGAGCACCGCCAGGAGTAATTCCTGAGTGCAGAACCAGGAGTAACCCCTGAGCATTGCCGGGTGTAACCCAAAAAGCAAAAAAAAAAAAAAAAAAACAAAAAAAGCTAGCGGGTGCTGTGGGGTTTTTAGAGAAATCCCATAGCAACTAAAAAAGAGGAAATACACAAAAAGGCACCTAACAGAATTCACCTCCTACCCGGCGCCTACCGTCTTCCCATCTCACTCTCTCTATCTATGTTTTGTCTTGGTGGGAGGGTACACCCCGTGGTGTGCAGGGGCCAGATGTGATTGCTGGGAACCAGGGTTGGCTCTGTGCGTGGAGAGCGCCTGAACTGCCTCTAAGACCCCCACGTCACCCCCACTTTGTAGAGGCGACATCAAGTCACAGGAGACGATGAGTCTAGGGTCCGAGCACAAGCGGAACCAGCTCGTCTGTGATCCTAATCGTTGGCCTGGAGGGGTCTGAGTGTGCGCGTGTGTGAGTGTGTGTCAGTGTGCCGGAGTGGGTTTTTGAGTATAAATGAGTATGTCTGAGTTTGAGTGTGCATGAACGTGCCAGCGTGTGTTTCTGAGGGTGTAAGCGTGCATATGAATTGTGTGTGTGGGTGCTGTATCTATGTTTGAGAGTGTGGCTGAGGGTGAGAGTATCTGAGTGTGTCTAAGTGTGTGCCTCCGTGTACTGGAGTGTGTCTCTGTGTGATGAGTGTGTGAACCTGAGTATGTCTGTGTCTGAGTGTGTGTATATGTGAGTGTCTAAGTGACTGCATCTGAGCATGTGTCTGTGTGTCTGAATGTGACTGTGTATGTGAGTCCGACTGTGTGTGTGTCTGAGTGTGTGTTTGTGTGAGCAAGTGTGACAGTGTGTGAGTTGGCTGTGTGCGCGTCTGAGTGTGTGTGTGGCGAGCGTGACTGTGTGTGAGTTGGCTGTGTGTGCGTCTGTGTGGGTGTCTGAGTGTGTGTCCTATGGGCGGGACCCGGTTCTGAGCTAGTGTGCAGCCCTTAGCTGCCAGGCTCCTAAGGGCGGGGGGGGGGGAAACAGGCGGGACAGGGAGGGAATTGGGGATAGTGGGTCCCTGGAACGGGCCGGGCCCATGTGTGATGTGGCAATCCCAAGCCTGGGGGTGGCTCCCATTTTCCTGTTGTGAGATTCCTTTCTTCCCAGTTTCTTGGCTGGGAGCACAGCTGAGGATGGGGGCAGGCCACAAGGGAGAGAGAATGCGAGTTGCTGTTTGTAAACCTGGAAAATGCCTCAGAGGTCTGGAAGTCTCACCTCCCTGGAGAGACTGCTGTCCTAAAGAGGGAAAAGGGCTACAGAGATCGACAGCACAGGGGCGTTTGCCTTGCATGCGGCAGACCGGGTTTGATCCCCGGCATCCCATACGGTCTCCTGAGCACCAACAGGAGAAACTCCTGAGCACAGAGCCAGGAGCGACCCCTGAGCATCGCGGTGTGACCTCCAAACCAAACCAAACAGATCTATGGAGATCGGCCAGGAAGTAGCTGGGTCTCTTGGACACGCCGCCGTCCCCGAGGGGAGGAACCGTGGCCCTGAGTTCCACCCCCGATCTCTGAGTCCTGCCCACCCCTCCGGTCCCCTTCGTCAGGAGCTTTGCCAGGTGGCCTCACCCTCGTCCCCTCTGAGTCACTCTGGCTGTGGACAGTGGAGACTCTGTTGAGAGGAGCTGGGGCGGGGATGGTTTCGGGACGGAAACTTCGCTGTCACGGGACTTCCGGGCCCACCTTGGATGGGGGTGGGGCTGGGCAGGCGAGACCGAGCAGAGGGGCTGGGACGAGGGGGAAGAGCAGAGAAGAGAAGTCACAGGGGAGCCAGACACACCTGGACGGGGCGTGGCGCCCTCCCCGGTGGGGGTGCGCTGCCGGGAGGAGCCGCGTCTCCGGGTTCCCGGCGCCAGGCTCCCGGCGCGGGTCTTGGCTGCCTCGATGCCTTTGACTCTTCGGGCGTGGCGATTGCCCTTGTAGTGCGCCTCGGCCTGGCTCTTCGGGAGCAAGGAGAGGAGTCAGGTGAGGAGGCCCGGAACCAGCCCCCCCACGCGGCTCCGTCAGAGCCAGGGGCCCACGGAGCCCCCAGTGACCGACCCTCCGCCTACTCCGCTGGGCAGTCCCGCGCCCAAGCTGAGCATGACTAGGCCTCGGCCACAGCTCGGTGGGCCTAGATCCCCACCGCCCAGGGCCTGGCTGCTCTCTCTGGCTTCCCACCACGTGCTGGGAGCAGAGGAGACCCCCCAAATCCTAATGGGCAAGGCCCAACCGTCCAGCCCCGACACTTCCTCTTGCTCACCGCCTTCAGTGCCCGCCTGGCTGCTGCTTCCGCCTCCACTTAGCAGGGCTCCCCCACCCCTCAAAGCCTCTGAGGACATTCTGAAGGACCCTGGCCCCAAGCCCAGCTCTGAAGATGGACAGCAGAGGAGACAGCTGTGAAAACAGGGCCTCCTGGGCAGTGGGGAGGAGAGGGCAGAGGCCGCTGGGCTGGCGGCTGGGCCTTGTGCCTTCTACCAGAGGGTTGGGACCAGGTAGGGAGCCGGGGCTGAAGTCAAAGAGGCCCAATGCTGGGGTGCTACCGGCTCCATCCCAGCCTCTCCTGGGAATGCAGGCCCCTGGACGCCAAGGTCAGCCAGTTCTGGGCAGGGTGGAATGAAAAGCTATAGAGAGGCAGAAGGGACCTGGACGTAGGCAGGCGGGTGCCATGTGGGGTGCAGAACTGGGGGGTACATGGCCTGACTCAGCAGGAAGAGGCCCCCCGTGTCTGCACCCTAAAGCGCTCAGAGCCCCCGCCCAGAAATCCCAGTGGAATTTCAGAGAGGAAATCCGCCAGGCTTGATACTTAGGTTCTGAGTTTAGGGAACCTCAGCCCTCTGGGGGTGCAGGGGCGAGGGGGAGTTAGCTCTGCCGAGGGAACAGAAATGTGGGTGGGACCCAATGGATCCTTTGGGCAGAGCCGGAAGCTGCTCCAAGCACGGCTGGGTATGATCCCAAACGCCCACCATGAGGGAATGTAGTGGAGACAGGCAGAAACTAGGTGAGAGGGAGGGGAGTCTCGGGAGGGGCCTAGCAGAGGCCGGGGGCGTAGGGGGATGCCCAGGCCCTAACAGCACCTTGCCCGACCCACTGGTGGGGCCACGCCCCACCACACAGGGGTGGGTCTGAGTATCAGAGGATGCACTCAGGGATCACTCCTGGGAGCTCATGGGGGTGCCGGGAATCACGCTCAGGTTGGCTACGAGCAAGGCAAAAGCCCCCCACTGTGTCGTTTTGTAGTGAAACAGCAGTCACTTGTTCTCTCAGGGTTTTTTTTTTTCCTTTTTTGGGTCACGCCCAGCGAAAGCTCAGGGGTTTCTCCTGGTTCTGCTCTCAGGAACTACTCCTGGCGGTGCTCGGGGGACCATATGGGATGTCAGGGATAGAACTTGGGTCGCTGCGTGCAAGGGAAACGCCCTCCCTGCTGTGCTATGGCTCGGCCAGGCCCTGGCCACTCTCTCATTGTCCCCTTCTTTCATTGAACCCCCTGCAGTCCCCAGGACCCTCGTCCAGGGCCGGGCGAGCAGCCGCATTTCTTACCTGAGAGTTGAAGCGGATCTGACAGACGTTGCAGGAGATAATGGGTCGCTTGGTCTTGAGCAAGGGTCCCCCGAAAGTGTGGGAGAGCACAGCCTTCTGTACAGGGTCCATCTGCAGAGACAGGCTGGGGTGAGCGCGTGGGGGGCAGCGCCAGCTCACACCCACCATCACGCCCGTGGCCGGACTCTCCCTGACCCCCCAGTATGCTGTGGGTTCCCAGCCCAGGCACCCAAACTGGCTTCATCGCCCTGGAAAGGGAGTGGCGGGATCAATAACCCAACATCCCCTAGGCGGGATGCAGGAGCGGTTTGCTCAAGGTCACATCTCTTGACCTACGTGAAGACCCTTGACCCACTCTTGATCTTTGACTCACAGCGAGGCCAATTCACCAGAGGGCCCCTAATGGGAAGGTCCAAAGCACTTCAGATGAGGCCTTGAGCTAAGGCCTGAGCCCCTGGTGGGGCCAGTCCCTGACAACCAGCTTCTGGTATGGGGAGTTGGAAGGGCCAGCACTGGGCCCGGGCGGCCTCAGGACACTCTACCTGAACCTCTTTAAGACCTCGTCTTCCATAGGAGAGTGCGAAAGCGGAAGCCAGAGGCTCTAGTGAGTGGCTGGGGAGAGTGGGCTGGGCAGCCAGGGAGAGCCAAGAGCTTCTCTTCCTCCTCGCAGAGCTGGGGGAAGCCTTGGCCCGGCGGGGTTACAGCGGCCCCACCCAGGGTCAGCTGATGCCTGCAGCCTCCCGCCAAGAGCTCTTGTGAGGAGGGAAGATTCTCTGAGGCCCTGTGCTGTGGGGGATGAGCCAGGGGTTCAGAGGCGGGTGGCTGCCTCCCAGCACAGTGCTCATCTCCGGCTGGGAGAGGCAAGAATGGAATGCGGCGGAGGGGGCTGGGGAGCACAGTCAGGGCTGAGGAGCACATTTGCGGCTGGGGAGCACAGTCAGGACTGAGGAGCACATTTGGGCTGGGGAGCACAGTCACGACTGAGGATCATAGTCGTGGCTGGGGAGCACAGTCGCGGCTGGGGGAGCACAGTCAGGGCTGGGGAGCACAGTCGCGGCTGGCCCTCTCCTAAGGAGAGACTAAAAGCGGGCCCCAGTCTTCTCCGAGTGCCGGGCACGCAGTGTCCTTCATGGTGGAGCCCCTGCCTTCATGCGGGCCTTCAAGGTCCCCAGTGAGACCAGGAACAGAAGTGGAGGCGGGGTCCCTGCTGTTCTTCCCAAGTGGCTCACGGCAGGCTGGAGACTTTAGCGTCCCCGGGACATGGGCCTCTCCCTGTCTGGAAGTGAGGGGTCCCTCTTCAGAGAGGGTCCGATGGATTGGCTAGACGCAGCCCCTCTCCCGGGATCCCAGACTCTCCCCACCTCAAGGCAGCCGGGTCCTATTTAAAGAAAAGCCAAAGAGGGAGGCAGGGGTGTGTGTGCGGCTGGCAGGCAGGCTGTGATCAATCTGTGCAGGGGTGGGGTGTGAGGGAGTGGCGTGTGCTGTGTGTACGGCATTTGTGTATCAACATTTCTGTGTCGGGGGCTTTGCTGACACCACGAATGGTCAGGTTGTGTAATCTTCAGCTGCGTGTTTATCTGGGTGAATGTGTGATGTGTCTGGCAGAAAGAAAGACAGACCAAATTGGAGACAGGCTTTAATCAGAAAGGGGGTGCGGCTCCCAGTTCTCGCCTCTAGGGCTCAGGCGCCTTACTCAGAGACCCCCCATGCTGACCCCCTGCCACCCCCGACTCAGCCCCCAGGCTCCCCCAGCCCCTGGGTGTCCACACGCCGGGTGGGGAATGGAATCCAGCCCAAACAGAAACCCAATCTGGCCGGGAAACCCAAGTCGAAGAAGAGTATGGAGAGAGTGAGGAGGGGCGGGCAGGGCCCAGCCTCTGCTCCCGGCTCAGCGCCCCCGGGAGGCTGGGGTGGGGGAAGGAAGGCACCCCGTCCCCAGAAACCACTCGGGCTTTTCCATTGCGGGACCCCTCCCCCATGCCAGGTCTCAGAGCACCCCTGGGAGTGGCTGGTGGGGGCCGGGACTGTGGGGGCCAGGGTGGACCTTCCCACTAGCTCCTGCACACGGGGGCCAGGCGGGCTGAAGGTGAGGCGTCCCGCCCAAGAGCGGCTCCAGGCCAAGGTCGAGAGGTCCTGGTGACCTAGAAGGGGAGTGGGGGGCACACCCTGTCCCAGGGACCCTTCTCTGGGCTTCCCGCTAGACAAGGCCAGGGAGGGTCCCCCAGAAGGTCCCTTCCCACCTGCCCTCCTGCTGCGCCCCAAGGGGACTCACTTTCCCGGAGCAGGGACACGTGAATGGGGAAGGGCAGGGTGGGGGCCCGGCCTGTATTTCCTCTCTCTGCCCTTCATCTGCGGGCCTTGCCGCCCCGGTCTGACCACCAGCCCCTCATTCCAGCTCCAAGAAAGGGGAAAGGGAAGGGGTGGCACCTGAGACCCTGAGACGGCAGAGCCGGAGCTAGTGGTTGTCTGGAGAGCAGGTGGGCGCTCTTGGGGGAGGGGGGGGGCTGGCACGGGGTCAGGGCTGAACAGTCGCGTGCTAATCTGGGGGTAGGTGTAGGCGCTGATGGGAAGCCTGGAGACTGGGGGCGGGGGCGGGGGTCCTCGCAGAGAAGCCAAGGCGGGGGGACGTTCAGGACGGTGGCAGCAGGGGGGGTCGCCAGCCGGGGGCCGTGCCGGCTGCGGGGATGGGCCGGAGCACCCGAGACCGGGCGCAGGGAGAGGCGCGGGCAGGGGCGGCGGGATGGGGGTGGCGGGGCGCGCTGCGGCAGCGAGGGGCCGGGTGCTTACCCTGCGGGACCCGGGGGCCGCGGCTCCATGGCCCGGGGCGGCGGACCCGGGGGAGGGGGCCGGGCCGGGCCGGGCCGGGCAGGCCGGGGGACGCGGCGCTCGTTGCCCGGGCGGCTCGGGGCTGTGCGGCCAGGCGGGCGGGAGGAGGCGGCGCCGCCCGGGACCGGAGCCCGCCCCGGAGGCGGGGACAAGGGCGGGCCGAGCGCGGGGGCGGGGACCCGGAGCCCGAGAGGGGCGCAGGGGGCTGGCGGGGAAAGAGGGGCGCACGGGGAGACCGGTGGCGGCCACCCGCTCGTCTCGGGCTGCGGGTGTGGACTGCGTGACCTCGGCTTCGGCACCTGCGCGCGATGTCCCCACCCGCCCGTTTTCCTAACTCAGGTGTCCCTTGCATCCCTCCTCCCGGTGCTCTCCTCCGAGGCATCAGGCAGGTCCTTGCCCACACGGCCCCAAGTCACTCCCCTCGCCTCGATTTGGGAAACCGAGTGCCAGGAGCAGGTGTCGAGCCAGCTTCGCTCAGAGACTCTAGACCGGGAGCTGGGGGCGCTCCAGGCAGCAGCGGCGACCTTAGAGCGGGGACATCAGGCCCAACCTCTTCCCACCTCCCGCCCTCGCGCGCCACCTGCTGGACAACCTGCTCGCCTACGCGCCCGCGCTGCGACCACTGGCTGCCCCCTGGCGGTCTCGTGAGGGAAGAGCACGGGCGAAGGAGGGGCGCGCGACGGACACCGCGCCAACTCCCGCGGACGGCAGGGCCTCCACCTGGACAGGTCCTAGGGCTCCGGCGCTCTCGGCGCTAGATGGGATCCCCTAGCATTCCCTCTGAGCCAGAGGCGTGAATGGGGGCACTGGCTGGAGAGAGGGGCTGTCTCTGGGAGACAGGGGAGATGTCTACGGCAGAGGGAGCATAATGCAGGGAGGAGGTGTAGGGAGAGCCCCTGGAGAGCCCAGCGGGAGACACTGCTCGGGAGGGAGGGAGAGGCTCTTGCTGTGCAGCCAACACCTAAGGGTGATGCAGCCCTTGGAATGTGCTAGCCTCTGTGCTCGGCTCTCCGCATGGATTATCTCATTTAATCTTCACAAGCACTATTGAAGTAAGTACTATTATTATCTTCATTTTATAGATGAGGGAACTGAGGTTTAGAGAGGTTAAATAATTTGCCCAAGGTCGTAAGCTAGTAAGTGGCTGAACTGGGATTTGAGTTTAAACCTGGGCAGCCTGATTCCAAAGCTGTGTACTTAACTGCACCACGGCGCTGCCAAGGGCCGTCTGCAGCCTGCCTGCAGTCCGGCTCCCCTGCAGAATCTGACACTATGATGCAACTCGCGCCTCTCTCTCTCTCTCTCTCTCTCTCTCTCTCTCTCTCTCTCTCTCTCTCTCCCCATATATATACACACTCTCTCTTCTCCTCTCTCTCTTCTCTCTATATATACACTCTGTCTCCTCTCTTCTCTCTCCTCTCCTCTCTCCTCTCCATATATATATATATCTCCTCTCTCTCTTCTCTCTATATAGACACTCTCTTCTCTCCTCTCTCCATATATATATATATATATATATACACACTCTCTCTCTCCTCTCTATATACTCTCTTCTCTCTCTCCATATATATATATACACACTCTCCTCTCCTCTCTCTCTCTCTCTCTCTGCTTCTCCCTCTCTACAGGAACCTAGTTCTGTCCCCGCCTTCCCTGTGCCTCCTCCATTTTCCTCACAGCCCCCTCTGGTTCCCAAGGGTCTAACTCTGCCCTTCTCTGAAGCAGAAACAATAGCAACAACATAATAATCATAGCAGCCCACACTGACAGAGCACTTGCTTTGGTCCAGACATTATGGTTATGTAATATGGTTCACATAACAGCCTGGCGGTGGTACTATCTTATTTTACAGCAGGTAGTATTGGCGTTCAGCGGGGATAATTCATTTGCATAAGGTCACACCGCTACAGCCTTTGGAGCATCAGTTCACAGCAGGCCAGTCAGATGCCAAAGCTGGCATTTGCTCGCACCCTGCCATGGTCTCAGGGCTCCTCTATGCTGGTGGCTTTAACTGTCTTCCTCCTCCTGGGACTGGAGCAATAGAATAGTGTGAGGGCCTTTGCCTTGCATGCAGTCGACCTGGGTTAAATCCCCGCATCCCATATGGTCCCCCAAGCACAGAAGGAGTAATTCCTGGGTGCAGAGCCTGGAGTAACCCCAGGGGGCTGGAGCAATGGCACAGCTGGTAAGGCGTTTTTGCCTTGCACGCGCCAACCTGGGTTGGATCCCCGGCATCCCATATGGTTCCCTGAGCACCACCAGGAGTAATTCCTGAGTGCAGAGCCAGGAGTAACCCCTGAGCATTGCTGGGTGTAACCCAAAAAAAGAAACAAAACAAAACAAAAAAGTGCTAAGGGAGGGGCTGGGGTGATAGCACAGTAGGTAAGCCATTTGCCTTGCATGCAGCCAACCCAGATTTGATCCCCGGCATCTCATATGGTCTCCCTGGAGCACCGCCAGGAGGACCATATGAGCTCAGGGGTCTGGGGCCTGGCGTGACCCAAAAAAGGAAAAAATCAAAACAACACAACTGCTAGGCGCAGATAAGGCATTTTTTCCTTGGACTCAGCTGACCCAGGGTTGATTCCAGACATGCTCTATGGTCCCTTCTCCAGCCAGCAGCAATCCCTGAGAGCAGAGCTGGGGGGAAAGCCGGCACGGCCCCAACCAATAATGAAATAAATAATAAAATAAGGGCTGGGGTCGGAGCAATAACACAGCGGGAAGGGTGTTTGCCTTGCACACGGCCGACCTGGGTTTGATCCCCCGGCATCCCACGTGGTCCCCCGAGAACTACCAGGAGTAATTCCTGAGTGCAGAGCCAGGAGTAACCCCTGAGCATTGCTGAGTGTGACTCCAAAAAAGCAAAAGAAAAAAAATAAGGACTGAAGCAATGGTATAGCAGGTAGGGCATTTGCCTTGCACACGGTTGAGCGGGGTTGGGTTTCCCAGCATCCCATATGGTCACCTGAGCACCACCAGGAATGATTCCTGAATGCAGGGGCAGGACTAACCCCTGAGCATCACTAGGTGTAGCCCCTAAACCAAAAATAAATAAATAAATAAATATTAAAAAATAAAATAAATAAAAATAAAATAAAATGTGGCTTATTCCTTTTCCCTTGAACATTGATCTTTCTTGTCTCTTTTCTTGCTTGCTCTTGAAGCCTGTGTTCTTCCTTAAACATGTTTCATCTGGGGCGGAGCGACAGTACAGCGGGTAGGGCATTTGCCTTGCATGCAGCCGACCCAGGTTCGATCCCCGGCATCCCATATGGTCTCCCCGAGCACTGCCGGAGTAATTCCTGAGTGAAGAGCCTGATCATTGCCGGATG
This sequence comes from Cryptotis parvus, assembly GCA_021461705.1. NCBI lineage: Eukaryota > Metazoa > Chordata > Mammalia > Eulipotyphla > Soricidae > Cryptotis > Cryptotis parvus. Next base: position 30,244 of record JAJIBD010009053.1, on the reverse strand, counting down.
TGACCCAAGAAGAAAAAAAAAAGTTTCATTCAATAAAACTATCTTTCTTCACTAAAAAAAAAAAAAAAAAGGAGAAAAATAAAGAAGAAGAAAATCTGCCCTGCCAGGGACGCAGTGCAGTTTGGGGTCCACACAGTTTGCATGTACAGGGTCCTGGGCTGGACCCTAGCTATCCACAAGTGAACGGTCCCACTGATAATTCCTCAAAGCCCACACCACGTGCCACCTGCCCAGGTTCAGCTCCTTTTTCTCTTTTCTGCTTGGCACCAGCTGGTCACCCCAGCGCCACCTCATTCAGCAAGTTTTTCCTGACAGACTGTGATCCCATGTAACCTCAATGCCCTTGAAGCTGCCTTTTCCCCTGCGGGAGGCTCTCGCTGGTTATTTCCCTGCAACCTTGAGCACAGACCAAGGCCTGTGTCCCTGATGCAGGCGCAGTGCATAGTGCATAGTAGGTGCTCAAAAATAATGCGTCCAGGGCCAGAGCAATAAATACAGCAGGTGGGCACTTGCCTTTCACGTGGCTGACCTGGGTTCAGTCTCTGGCATGCCCTATGGGTCCCTGGACCTTGCCAGGAGTGAACCCTGAGCACAGAGCCAGGAGTCAACTCTGAGCACTGCCAGGTGTGGCCCCCAAAACAACAACAAATTCCAGTGAAACCTTGTTAGTATCTCTGCTGCTGTCTTTACAGCCCTCCGTCTGGAGCTTAAACCTCTGCACTCCTGTCCACATTTCTCCCCGGACGTGAGCTCCTTCAAGACCAACTGTGTTGGGGCCAGAGCAATAGCACAGCAGGGAAGGCGTTTGCCTTGCCCGCGGCAGACACGTGTTTGATCCCGGCATCCTCTATGGTTCCCTGAGCACCACCAGGAGTAGAGTAAGTCCTGAGTGCAGAGCCAGGACTGAACTGTGTCTACTTTTTTTTTTCTTTTTTGGGTCACACCCGGCGATGCTCAAGGGTTACTCCTGGCTCTGCACGCAGGAATTACTCCTGGCGGTGCTCAGGGGACTATATGGGATTCTAGGGTAGAACTCGGGTTGGCCACACGCAAGGCAAAGGCCTCCCTGCCTGGCTATCACTTGGCCCCAGGACTGTGTCTTATTGGCCGAGTGCCCCTACCAGAGGCAGCCTAGAGCCATGCTTATAGCCAGCACTCAATTTCCTCTGCTGTCAAATGTGGATAAAAGAACAGCTTTTATGGGCCCGAGCGATAGCCCAGCAGGTAGAGCGTTTGCCTTGCACGAGGCCAGCCTCTGCTGGCCTGGGTTCGATCCCGGCATCCCATATGGTCCCCCAGCACCGCCAGGAGTGATTTCTGAGTGCAGAGCCAGGAGTAGCCCCTGAGCATTGCTGGTGTGACACAAAAAAGGCAAAAAAAAAAAAAAAAAAAGAACAGCTTTTACCCCATCAGTGGGCGCTGTAAGGACTGAGCTCTGAAAAACAATACACTTCGAGTGCAATGCAAATGTCGATTTGGATTCTTTCTTTCTTTTCCGTTTTTTGTGGTAGGGGCTCCAGCCCAGGCCTTATGCATGCGCGGCGCGCTCTCCCACAGAGCCACATCCTTAGCCCTTGATTTTGATTCTTCTTCGGAAGGAAGCAGCTGTGGATAGAGAGAACCAGAACCGTACTTGGAGTCCGCTGCGGTGGGTTTCGGATTAAACACATCCATGCCACTAACTGTGCAGGCTGGCGGCGGAGCAGTGTCAGCTTCAACAAACCACTCAGCCCTTCCGTGCTCCAGGCTCCGTCCCCCAGTGTGTCCAAGGCACAGTTTATCACCTTGTCGGGTGAAGATAAAACGTGGTGATGTACATCAATGTTTGTTGCGGTGCCTGGCGCAGAGTTGGGGCTTGGTACGCGTGCTTGTAACTGACGAGCCTCTGATGGCGGATTGTTTTTGGGTCACACCTGGCAGGGCTGAGGGGTTCTTCCTGGCTCTGCACTCAGGGGTTACTCCTGATGGAGCTCAGGGGATCATCTGGGATGCTGGGATGGAACTCAGGTCTGTGGTGTGCAAAGCAAGCACCTTACCTGCTGTATTGTTGCTCGGTGCCTGATGGTGGATTATTTTGAGTTGAATAAAGCTCGTTGCCCTCCCACTTTTTAATATTTTCGGGGTCACACCTGGCGATGCTTAGGGCTTATTCTTGGCTCTGTGTTCAGGAATTACTCCCTGGCGGTACAGGGGATGTCGGGGATCAAGCCCAGGCTGGCCTCGTGCAAGGCCAATGCCCTCCCCCGCTGGACTGTTGCTCCGGCCCGCTCCCACACCTTAGGCTCCAACCCACTCCCCTAGCTTAAGATCTAACCGCCCATGGAACAATGTGGCTGTATTGTCACCCTGATTTTCTGCTCTTCTTAAGGTGACTCCTGCCTCTCCGGCCGAGGCCCAGACCCTGGAGTCGCTCCTGACTCATCCTGCCCCCACATGTGGGTTGGTCACCATGGCCTGTCAATATTTCCCTAGAAACACGTCTGTAACCTCTCGCCTCACGCACACTGCTCTCTCCGGGTCCCTCCAGGCTGGCTTGGGCGCTGCCAGTGCCGGACAGGCTCCAGTCTGCGGCCTCTGCTCTCGGGCTGCCCGCACGCCTGGTGACCTGGCCCTGCCCCTATTAGCGACTCACCTGCTCAAGAAAGGATAATGGCTCCCTGCTTCATTTTGGGGCCACACCTGACGTTGCTCAGGGTTTATTCCTGGGGGCGTGGGGACTGAAACTGGGTTGGCTGTGTGCAAGGCAAGCTCCTTCCCCAGCCTGACTCCTGATTTCTAAACAACTCTGTCACGCTTACGGGCACTGCCCCTCTGACCCTACCCACTGTGGGCACCTCCAGGAGTCCAAGGCTCCTCTTGCCCTGAAGTCACAACACCTTAATGTAGGTCCCTAACGTGGTCTAACGTGGTTCTCTTCCCTAGAGGGCCAGCAATTTTTTTTTTTTTTTTTTGGGTCACACTCAGCGATGCTCAGGGCTTACTCTCCTGGCCCTGCACTCAGGAATTACTCCTGGAGGTGCTCGAGGGACTATTCCCATACAGCAGGGATTGAACCTGGGTCGGCCACAGCCGGCAATTTTGGACCGAATAAGAGGATTCACGTCGAGCACTTTTAGTAGAGCACCTGGCGCCAAAGAAGACCTCAGCAGCTACTTGGCCGTCATCTACAGGGCTCAGTGGGACCCCAGGTAGCTAAGGGTGCTCAGAACTGATGTGAAAGAAAGAAGAGGAACCACCTAGAGGAGACTGTGACCCGGACGCAAGATGAGATGGGGGTAGTGGGTGGTAGACAGGGGGACCCCGGCAGAGGCAGGCGGCTACTCACAGTACTGTAGTTGCTGAAGAGGCCCAGGCCAGGGGCTGGCTCCAGCGGGAAGGGCAGGATCTGTTTGAGGTCCAGAGGGGGCTGCATGATGGGGGCTGCCGTAGCAGAGGGAGGGGCCCTGCCCGGCTCAGGCTGCCTGAAGGGTGGAGAAAACATTAAGTGGCACAGAAAGCTTGAGGTTTGGGGAGCCCCACCCAAGACGCTCCCCACCCCAGAAGGCCCCCACAGTCCGGAGTGGGGCCCCGTTGTACACTTCCCGGCTCTCAAGATCCGAAGCAGTGGAGCTGGTCCCCTGTGGGGTTGGTGGTGGTAGTGTGGGGGGGACGCCCTTCCCTCTTGGGCTTTCACTTCCCCAAGACCTTTAGGAGTTGGCGGGACCCAGGCAGAGCTGAAGCTGTTCAGCCTCAGCAGGACGGGAGCCCCAAGCCTGGTCAGGAATTTGCTTTCCCCTAGGAAATCTGAAGGTACCCCCAGGAGAAAATGAATGTTGGAGCCCAGGTCAAGGGGACGGTCACTATTTTTTTTTAAATTTCTTTGGGTTTTTTTTTGCTTTTTGGGTCACACATGGCGATGCTCAGGAATTACTCCTGGCGGTGCTTGGGGGACCATATGGGATGCCGGGGGTCGAACCCGGTCGGCTGCTTGCAAGGCGAACAACGCCCTACCCACTGTGCTATCGCCTCCTGCCCAGGGGACGCTCACTATTTCAGCTGCTCAGAGTTAGGCTTTTGATCCAGCAGAATCCTTCATGGAGACTTTGGCGTGGGCCCCTGCCCGGCAGCGCCAGGGGGCTCTCCTGGTGCTCTGGGACTCGCCTCTTCCAATGCAGGGGACCATGCAGTGCCGGCGCTGGGCTCCTTGTGCAGAGCTCATCCTAGGAGCTACTGCCCACGCCCCAATCACAGCTGTTTGTTTTGGGGGCCACACCTGATGGCGCTCAGCAGCTACTCCGGCTCTGTGCTCAGGAGTCACTCCTGAGGGTGCTCAGGGATTGGATGGGGCTGGACGCATGCAAGGCCAGCACCTGAACTGCTAGACTGTCTCTCCCCCATGCCCGCCCCAGCTTTAATCCTTTCACTTATTTATTTATTTGGCTTTTTGGGTCATACCGGCAATGCTCAGGGGTGACTCCTGGCTCTGCACTCAGGAATCATTCCTGGGGTGCCCGGGGACCATATGGGATGCCGGGGATCGAACCTGGGTTGGCAGAGTGCAAGGCAAACGCCCTCCCCTCTGTGCTATGGCTCCGGCCCCCACCTCCCAGTTTTAAGTCTTAGTTCACGGCTCACACCTCTGGGGTAGGCAGCAGGGGGCGGTATTTATTCTGGGCCGTGGAATACTCAGCCTCAGGGGCCCTTCTCTGTCCTTCCTAGTGTCCCCAGAGATGGGCAAAAGCCAGGAAGTGTTGGGGACTTCAGCTCCTGCTCTGGGGACCCGAAGAGAAAACCAAGAGTCCTCTCGGGAGAAGCCTAGGTCCGACCCATGGGGAAATGAAAGTACAGGCCTGCGTTGCCACCACCCTCCCCTGAAACCTCCATTTCTGCTCCCGAGCCCCCAGAAGCCCCTGCAAGCCTCCACAGGCGGGGTGAAGCCACAGTGCCCTTCTCTGCCCACCCCACTGGCCTGTCAGTCCCTGCGGGCTCTGGGGACGCCAGCTGCAGGCCTCTGGGCTCCAAGGCCAACCCAGGAGGCCCCTTCGGCCATCCTGCCTGGACCAGCCCCCTGGGGGGTCGCTCCTGCCCCCTCCTTCCACACTGCCCCTTTCCTACCTTCAGTTCTGGAGCCCGCTGCCCCTGGGCAGTGCCTGGCCCTGGCCCCCCAGGGGCCTGGGCCTGACAGCTCCCCTTCCTCGGTTCTGCCCCTACCCCCCTCCCTAGCCAGCCACCCCCAGTCCAGTCAGCAGAACCAACCAATCAGAGTCCTGGAAAAGTGGGGCAGAGGGGAGGGCGGGGGAGCAGGGATTAGGGGAATCTGAGGGAGAGAGAGGGAGGGGGTGGGGGAGGGCTCAGGCACAGCTGGGGCAGGGAGCGGGTCCAGAAAGGTCTGGGGGCGTAGCTCCCCCACTCAGTGCCAGCACTGGGCGCGGGCTGCCCGAGGCCCAGAGGGCTGGAGCAGCTGGGGTGGGCCGCAGGCCTGCTGGGCTGGGCAATGGGCAGGATGCTGGCACGGGGGTCTCCTGCCCTGTGTCCCTTCCCTCCGGCGCCACCTCATGGGTAGTAGGGGTGAGGCAGATGGGCAAAAAGTGAGAAGGCACGTGAGGGGGGTCCTGGCGCAGGCACGAGCAAGTGGCAGAGGAGGACGAAGAGAAAAAGGCTGGAGAAGAGATGGGAGCGGCGAGGCTGGGCACGGTCACGGGGCAGAGCCCGGCAGGCGGCGAGGCTGGAGGCGGGTGCTCGAGCCCGCCGCCCCTTCCTGCTCTGTCCCCACAAAGCGTCTTCTCTGCCACCCTCCCTGCTCCTGGCACACTTGTCCGGGCCAGCCTTAACGAGCCCCAGGCGGCATCAGGAATGGTGAGAGAAACCGGAGCGCTCAGCACCCAGCACCCACCAGCAGCTGCTTTGGGTCTGGCGCTTGCCCTGCCCTGGGGCACGGTGGCCCGTGACCCGTGTGACCACAGCGCTGCCCCTTGACCCTTGGCTAGACTCAGGGACTGTCAAACACCCATCTCAGAAGAGAGGATTTCAGAGAAGGCTGCAGGAAGCCTGGCTGGAGGAACTGCCCGTTAATGGCTCTGAGCACATTTAATCTCCCAGGCCGGACGCTTCCGTGAGGTCACTGACGCTCTCCTGTTCCACTCGCCATCCAAGGACACGGAGGCTCAGTTGCCCTGCAACTCAGGCCCCACCACGCAGCTCCCTGGAGCAGACCTGAGGGTCATTTATTGATTTGCTTTAGGCTTGTTGGGGCTCACCCTGAAGTGCTCAGGAGTCACTTTTGCTTTGTGGCTTAGGGGGTCGCTCCTGGCGGTGCTGGGGATTGAACCCGGTCTCCCACCAGCAGAGCCGTGCTCCTGCCCTTTGAGCTGTCTCCCTGGCCCAGAACAGGTGTTTAAAACGAGATCCGCCTCGTCAAGACGGATCCGCTACACAGCCCTGAAGGGCTGCTGCAGCGTAAGTTGGAGGCCGGATCCGGGGATCTGAACACACACATTCCATCTTGTTCCAGGAACAGGGAGCGCCCCCCCCCACCCCCACTCGCATCGGCAGAGGGAAATGAGGCCAACTCACTTCCCCAGGGCTGACGACAGGCTCGTCTTTCCCAGTGGCTGGAGCCCTGAGGAGAAGGCGGGAGAGGAAGGGGGAAGTGAGGGAAGGAAGCAAGGTGGGCAACTGGATGGAGACCCCTTCTGATTTTAGGGTGCGCTCTGCAGGTCTGAGCTGGGAGCAAGGGGGATGGCCGCTGGGTGGCGAGAGGGGGTGCCAGGCTGAGCAGTCTGGGGACCCCAGCGCCAGTGCCCAGGCCAGGTGCAGAGAAACCAAGTGTCCTTGCTCGTTTCTGACACTCACCCGTGTCAGGCACCAGTGACCTGGTGGGGGCGCTACTGCCTCACTTCCGGGCGCTGGGTCTTGTTTGTTTGTCATGTGTTAAATCCAAACCACGGTGCCTGCCTCGAGGGCTTGTGGAGCGAAAGAATCCATGTAAGGGGCTGGCAGTTCCGGAGGCATCTCAGTGAAGGTTGGTCAAAGATACGGCTGGGGCCAATGGATGGCAGGGAGGGCATTTGCCTCACAGTCACACCGCCACCCCAGCGGCTTCCGGCGTCCAGGGGAGTGATCCCTGAGCAGGAATAAGCCCTGAGCACTGCCAGGTGTGGCCCCCAACAGAAAAAAGTAAAAAGAAATAAGTGAATTCTTGTAGATGCGGCAACCAGCTCTGAGAGGGGGGGCGCATTCAGCCAGGGGCTTGGCTTGGCTGGCAGGCCCCCGAGGGGGCTCCCAGCACTCAGCTCATCGGGGAGGCCTCGATGGATGAGGAGGTGGGAGAGCAGGATCTCTAGTGAGGGCTGGGAGCAGGAAGTGAGGTTGGAAATGCTGGCTGGGAAATGAGGAAGTGAGGGTTGGAAATGCTGGCTGGGACCTCTGGCTAGGTGAGGGCTCGGTGATTGGGCACAGGGTGAAGAGGTGTGTGTGTGTGTGTGTGTGTGTGTGTGTGTGTGTGTGTGTGCGTGCGTGCGTGTGCACATATGTGTACGATGTGTGCATGTGTGTGTGCATGCCTGGCACATCGTCGGAGCTGAGGCCTGGCTGGGACAGGCCACTCCAAGGGAAGCTCATTAGAGTAATTACCTCCAACAGCTCCGGCCCCACCCGGCTCTGTGGGGAACTGCCAAATGCTTTATAAAACAGCGCAGGGCACTCGCAGACCCCCAGGTGGACGGTGGTCCCTTCTGTACCCCCAACTGAAGCCTAGTGTGAGAATCCTCCAGCCCCCAGACTCAGCTGGGGACGACTCCTTCCGCCCATTTGTTTTTTGCTTTTTTGGGGTCACACCGGCGATGTTCATGGGTTTCTCCTGGCTCTGCACTCAGGAATTACTCCTGGCAGTGCTCGGGGACCATATGGGATGCCAGGATCGAACCCGGGCCGGCATGGGCCTGCCGCGTGCAAGGCAAACGCCCTACCTGATGGGCTATCGCCCGGCCCCCTTCCGCCCGGTTGAGCGGTTGAGCTCGGACCTTCCTTCTACAATTCTCCTGAAATTCTGGTTCAAGGGCCACCGCCTAGGGCCATCTTAGGTGTGGCTTGCAGCCTCAGCCCTGGTGAAGGAGGCCCAAATCCCCATGAGCTGGCCTGGGGTGTGGCTGCTTCTGGGGAGGGCCAGGAGCCAGAGAAAAGGGCCGGTAAGGTGTGGTTTAGTGCCGGTCTGCAGAGCTGGCCAGATGCTAGAAGACCTTGAGAGGTGTCGGGGTCAGAGGTGCAAGCAGAGTTCGGGCGAGGTGGGAAGAGCTCAGTCAGGGTCACGCTGTGTAAAGGTGGCGTGAGAGCGCAGGTGAGAGAACAGCAGACTAAGCTGTGCCCACCACTGGGGGCGGGGGTCGAGCCCCCGGACCCCACATGGTCCCCGAGCCCACCAGGACTGATCCCTGAGCACAGAGCCAGGAGTAATTCAGCCAGGTGTGGCCTAAAAAGCCAAAAAAGGAAAGAAACCAAATGAAAATGGCTACAAGACTCGGGAGAAAGCCGCAGCTCTGGAATCTCATTTTCACTTCATTTCTTTTTCTCCAGGCCTTTGGACCTTTCTCCTTTTCCAGAAATGCCTGGACAGGGGTGAGGGGAGAGGAATGGACCCTTGGCTCTTGTCTCAGTGACCGGATTCCGTGTATCTGGTCCCTCCTGCCTCAGTTTCCCTCTTCTTGGCAGGAGGCAGGCCAGAGGGTGGAATGACTTTGAAGTCAAAGATGAAAGCAACAAGGGGATGATTATGAATAACCACTCAGATCATCCCTAATAACCCCGGGCAGGCCCAAAGGGAGGAGCAGGGAGCATGGAGGGGGCCTCTAGTGACCGCCCCCAGGCCCCAATACCAGGACCCAGTGGGAGAGGACAGTAACATTGGCCCAAACAGGGAGCCGGGCCCAGAACCATCCCCTGGGGCTGGAGACATCTTTAGAGCAGGCAGCTGGCAGCCCCGGGAGCCTGAACACCGCAGCGGGTCTGAGCCCTAGCCGGAAGCGCCTCTCCCCTCCCCTTTCCCTAAACAAGGTCAAGGTGTGCGTGTGACGGAGCAGGTTAAGGGGACGTTCGCAGCTCCTGTGTCCTGTGTCCCTGGGAATCAACCTTGGTGGGGAGGGAGGAAGTGAGTGAGAGAGCTGGGGTCCGTGGTGCAGAGAGCTGGGCCTTGCCCCTGTGCTGGGTTCTTGGTTAGGTCTGACCCCAGAGGTCCTCGCTGGGCCCAGTGACTGGGGGCAGCAGGGTGGAGGAGTGGGGGTACAGGGGCGGGGGTCAGAGGAACGGAGCCTCGAGAACCAAGTGTGTGGGTGGGGAGGGTCACTCCCGCGGCAGGGCCTGCAGGACAGGAGCCCAGCAGTCGTCTGCTCCGTAACAGATACCGGCCCCGGGGACAGGCAGCCGCGGCCCTTGCAGGGAGAGGCTGAGGACACCGGGGACAGACCCGTGCTGGGAAGTCAGGACGGGTCAAACGCAAAGGCAGTGACCTGAGACCAAGCCCCAGGCCAGGACGGAGCCGGGGTGTCCCACGGGGGTCGGGAGACCACAGGGATCTCAGTCTTTTGGGGGCTCTGGGGAGCCTCCCATCACGAACTGGGCCCAGAAAGCCGTCCAGAGGGGCCCCCCGCGGGAGGCATGGCGGGGTGACCTGATGGGGCGTCCAGTCCCTCTCCCCCCCACTCCCCATGTAGGCCGTGAGGACGGGGGTGCAGAGGCAGAAGGGCCGCCCCAGGCCCGGAGGGGGGGGGCGGGGGGGGAGACAGGAAGCGGGGACGGCGGGGCCGGGAGCGCAGGGCGCGGGGCAGGTCCCGGCGAGTCGGGGCACGATGGCTGCGGAGCCGGCCCCGCCGCAGCGCCGCCAGGGACAGTCCCCGGCCCGGCGTCCCACCTCCCCACACTCACCTCCCAGCTACACGCCCCCATCTCCCCCCGCCCCCACTTCCTCCTTCCCCTCTTATCCTGGGCCCAGAAGGATGTCGGGGTGTCTGAGCCAAGGGTGGGGGGGGAAGGGGCTGGGGGGTGGCGGGGTTGGGGGTGGGGGCCAGGTCAGAGATCACCCCCCCAGACGGGCCCAGCCCCTCCCCGGCCGCTCCTAGACTGTCATATAATATTCATGAGCCTCATGAATACGCAATGTCCCCATTATGGGCGGGGGCTCCCTCGGCGCTGTAGCCCCCTGCCCACTCCCGAGGGGGCCGTGGGGTGGGGGGGTTAGCAAGGGCGAGAGGAAGAGGGGGGAAAGGGCCCCCAGATGTGGAGCCAGATGGGGGGGAGGGGAGCCGGTGGCTGACGGGCGGCCGCAGTCCCCGCGGTGCCCGGAGATGGGGTTGGGGGTGACCTCCCGGGAGGGACGCGGGCGCCTGGAGCCGGGGCCGCAGGGACACTCACCGAGGATCATGCTGGGACCCAGGCGCCCGGGGTTCCGCGTCGCTCTGTCCCGGGGCCGCTGTGCTCGGGCTGGGGTACGGGGAGGAGCCGGGGGGGTGGAGCCGGGGCCGGCCGAGGCGGAGAGGGCGGAGCCCGCAGCAGGTGAAGCCGGGAGGAGGGGCGCCCCGCCGCAGCCGGGGCTCGCGCAGGGGCGTCCTCACCTCCCCCGCCTCCGCCCCCCGGACTGGCTGAGACCAAGGGCGTCGCTGCAGGCCGGGTGGGGATGCGGGGGCTCGCGGGCAGCTTAGGAGGCGGTGCTGAGCATGGGAGAAGCTGGAGCGAAGCTTAGGGCACCCCTGCCCCCGCCACGGGGAGGGCTGAGGCTGAGATCTGGAAGTCTGGTCCTAGGACGATGTGGGAAGGGTGCGGAGGTCCCAGCTGGGGCTGGAGTTGGGGCGCCAGAAAGGAGTGATGGCGCGGCATCCAGGCTGTTGGGGTGTTCACCCCGGGGTCTCCCTGGGGACTCGGTGCAGGGCTGGCGTTTGGGGTGGAAGATGGACCCAGGTTGCTCTGCCTGGGACTTTCCCGGCTGTGCTCAGGGGTCGCTCCTGGGGGGCTCACATGACTGCATGGGGTGCTGGGCGTTGAACCTGGTCAGCAGCTTGCAAGGCGGGCACCCTGCTGGCTGTCCTACCTCCAGGGCCCTTGCCTGAAGTGTTAATGGCTCCCAGGCTGAGCCTCGGTATTAGAGAAGGCTGACAGAGACGGCAGCCCCCGCGGCCCAGAGGGCATGCGGGTCAGAGCAACAAGACACCGGAAGAGCCAAGGCTGAGGCTGAGCCTTGGGACACCTGCAGTGGCCGGGGCAGGGTGGGCACGGGGCACCCAATGGGGTGAGTCCCGGACATTCTCTCTAAGGTGGGCTTGGATGCAGAGGATGGGGCAGGCTTGGTGGTGAGGGACACTCGGAGGGCAAAGTGCAGGCTGGGAGGGATGGGGAGGAGGGTGCACCCCCCCGCGTGTTCTGGGGCCTGCTGGGGGCGGGCAGCGGCAGGGACACTGGGCTGGAGACCGGGAGTCTGCGAGGTGTCTGGGGAAGCCGCAGCTGCTTGGCGGGAACCTGCCCGGACCTGCCTCGCGAGAGGGTGGCAGAAGCTTCTTCCCACAGTGCCTGGCGGCCTGCTTCAGGCCGACCTTCTCCACCCGGGAAGGGTGGAGCCCCAAACTAGAGCACTGGGATTTTGAGGTAGTGGGGGCGGGGAGGAAGAGCTCAGTGGCAGGGGCAGGCCTGGAGGAGCGGAGGACGGGAAGGCTGTGGGCTGGCATTCCTGGAGCCCGTGGGAAGGGGGCTGGAGGCTAATTACGTTTCAGGAAGTTCAAGTTCCTGTTTCTGGGCCTCGGCAGCCTCCCGTCGGGGCCCCTGGATCTGGCTGGAAATGTAGACCTGCTGCAGCACCTGCCGAGGTGCCCGGATGCTGGTGGGGTGCCGGGACCGGAATGCAGAGCTCCCTGTTCACGGCGGCCTTGGGGATGCTGAGCCCCTCAGGGAGGTCCTTCGGCCCAGACTCACCTGCCACTCGGCCTTTTCAGCCATACTCGGCTGCCTCCAGACCCTCCTCCTCTCTGGGTCCGCCACTGGATCTCCCTGCCCCGCTCCATCCCTTTCTTTCCCAGTGGACGCCAAGAACAAACCGGTGTTGAGGCAGTCGTGGAGGATGGACAGGGGACCCTTTGGCTTTGGTGTGGCCCATACTGGCCCTGGGGACTCCAAGTTAGGGAGGTCTCAAGACAGTTGCTTTGCATATGGGGGGGGGAGGCAGCAGGCTGGAGGTCGCGGTGTCCTTGTCGCGGCTGGGGGTGCAGAACAGGGTGAATTCATTATTGATGAGTCCTGCACCCCAGGCTGCTAATGAGCCCCGGCCGCCTGCTCTAATTGATGTCAAGAAACTTGAGACCCCCAGATCAGCTTCCCGCCTGCCAGCTGCCTCTCTGGAGCCCCCTCCCCTCCGGGCACCCCCCAGCTGCTCTGTCCCCTTCTGGAGCTCACCTCTATCACCCTAGGCAAGGAGCGGTCCGGCCTCCCTCGCCCCCACCCTAGCGTCACTCTGGGTGATCCAGTCCCGGACCCTGGGGAGGGCTGGAGGTTTGGGGAGGAAATCTCAAGCAGTTGGAGAATCCCAGAGCAGGGATTGAGAGCTGGTGCTGAGTTACCTCTGCAACGACTTTTTTTTTTCTTATTGGGTCACACCCGGTGACACTCAGGGTCACTCCTGGCTCTGCACTCAGGAATTACTCCTGGCAGTGCTCGGAGGGAACCATATGGGATGCCGGGGGTCGAACCCTGGTCAGCCACATGCAAGGCAAATGCCCTACCCACTGTGCTATTGCTCGGCCCCATCTCTGCAGCATTTTTTTTGGGGTCACACCCAGCGATGCTCAGGGGTTACTCCTGGCTCTGCACTCAGGAATCACTCCTGGCTGTGCTTGGGGACCATATGGGATGCCGGGATCGAACCCGGTTGGCTCAGGCCGGCCGCTGCAAGGCAAACGCCATACCCGCTGGGCTATCGCCCGGCCCTCTGCAGCATTCTGAACCCAAGAAATTCCTTCTTTGTGTTGCATCCTCAGGAGGGGCCTTGCCACGCTCTGTGACCCCACGGTCACGCAGCACAGGCACTCAGACACAGGCACCCGTGGGTGCTCAGCCCACCTCCTCACCACAAGGGGGCGCAAACCGCAGTCCCTGGGTTTGGGAGCTCCATTCCCAGCCCTCTCCCAAGGTGTCTTTTCCTTCTCCGACTGTCCTGCCTTTGTTCCCACCATCCCGGAGCCCTGGCTGGTCCTCGGGTCCTTTCTCTCCACCAGCCCCTCTTCCTTCCTTTTTTGGGCTCTTTTTCTCTGCCCAGTTTTGGGGCACACCTGGCTGTGCTCAGGGCTTACTTTCGGCTGTGTGCTCCTGACGGGCTCGGGACCAAGGGGTGCGGGGGTGGGCCGCAGGCACGACCTTCCTGCTGTACCAGCTCACACGCAGGCACTTCCTTCCCGCTGTACTACCGCTCCAGCCCTCGCGAGTCCCTTCTGTCTGTCTCTGGATACTTCGCATCCGTACTCTGTAGGAGGCTCTGCGTTTGCTTCCCAGGCCCTTCCCAGGACAGACGAAACAGTTCAGATGCAGGGACGAGTCCCCTCTTCGCCCAACGCCCATAATTTGTGACTCTGCTGCCCCCTGGTGGCTGAGGTCTGGAGCAGCGTGACAGTGGGACTGGGGCCTCCCAAGGCAAATCTAATTTCAGCACCTTTCTCCTTCCTCTGGGGCACACAGGGACAGATGACCCCGAGGGCTCATTCACTTGGAGTTTTTATCAAAGACCTGAAACCTCTGGCAAGTGGGTTAAAAACGAGGACCGCAGGGCTGGAGATATAACACAGAGGTTAGGGCTTTGCACCTGGCCAACCCTGACCAGTCCTCTCTGATATGGTCCCTGAGCGCTACCAAGAGTAAGCTCTGAGCAGCTCCAAGCGTGGCTGCAACAGTCCCCAGCCCTCAAGGCGGGGATAGTGAGGGTTTTCAGTGAGACAGTGTTGGGATATGCTGATACTCACTGGGTGACCTTGGGCAAGTTACATAACCTCTCTGAACTTCAGTTACGTCCTCTCTACCTGGGCTAATGTTCCCTTCTAGGAGTATAGATAGGACTCAAAACAAATAAAGAATATAAGACATCTGGAGAGGTAGCTCAAGGGGCTGGAGTACATATTTGCATTCAGAAAACTGGGGTTCAATCATCTCTACTGAATGATCATCTTTTTTATTTTTAATTTATTTTTTTGCTTTTTGGGTCACACTCGGCAATGCTCAGGGGTTACTCCTGGACCTGCACTCAGGAATTACTCCTGGTGGTGCTCGGGAGACCATATGGGCTGCCGGGACAGAACCCAGGTAAGCTGCGTGGAAGGCAAACGCCCTCCCCGCTGTGCGTGGTTCCGGCCTCTGCATGATCGTCCTGAGCTCCACCACGCATGTGGCCGACCTGGTTCAATCTCTGGCACCCCATATGGTACCCTGAGCAATGCCAGGCGTGATCCCTGAGCACTGCTGCCTGTGCCCCCAAAAAAGGAAACCAAAACTGAAATAAAAAGCAAAATAAAATAAAAAAAAATTGGGGCCAGAGCGATAGCCCAGAGGGTAGGGCGTTTGCCTTGCACCGGTTCGATCCCCGACATCCCATATGGTCCCCGAGCACCACCAGGAGTAATTCCTGAGTGCAGAGCCAGAGTAACCCCTGAGCATCGCGGGTGTGACCCAAAAAAGCAAAAAAAAAAAAAAAAACAAAAAAAAAAACCCCAAACAACTGAATCTCTTCTTCTGTGGCTTTTTCATCAGTCAGATTTATGTCCTTATTCTGCACCCCCTTCCCTCTGCCCCTAGTCTAACTATCTGGTTTGGGGGAGCCCCACCCACTAGACCATCATCTCCTCACTGGGGCCTCCGGGTCTGAGAGAGCAATGCGCTGGAGTGCGAGGTTTGCAGGCTGGAGAATGGTTTGATCCCCAGCACCACGCAGACCCCAAAGCACCACTAGGAGCCACCCTTAAGCACAGAGCGAGGAGGAGCCCCTGAGCACTGCCAGGTGTGGCCCCCAAACAAAACCACTCGACCCTCCCCTTTTGGATCCTGGCCTTATCCTCAAACCCACCAAGAGCGTGCCCCTCTCCCATCTCACTGGAGGTGCTGGGAAGCTGATGTGTTTGACAGGCAGAGGGTCAAGATCTATTTTGTTCCCCCTAACGGTCTTTTTTTTTTTTTGCTTTTTTGGGTCACACCCGGCGATGCTCAGGGGTTTCTCCTGGCTCTGCACTCAGGAATTACTCCTGGCAGTGCTCGGGGACCATATGGGATGCCGGGATCGAACCCGGTCGGCATGGGCCGGCTGGCGTGCAAGGCAAACGCCCTACCTGCTGGACTATCGCCTCCGCCCCACGGTCTTTTCCTCTAGCAGGAACCCCCCAAACTAGCCCCACAGTCCCAGGGGGAGGAGGCTGAGAGATCCCGTCGCTACCCATCACACCATCTGGCTCCAGGGTGGGTTTGCAAAGAGGGGGATTGCCCAGACACCAGCTCAGGTCACTGGGGGCACCGGGCTGGGTTTATTGCACTTGCAACAGAGTTTAAATAAGTCCCGAGGATCCGGAGCCAAGGTGAGGGCGGGGACAGAGGAAGAAGGGGCAGCGTCAGTGCAGCTGGTGGGCAGAACCCACGTCTTGGAGGTCCGGCCCCCCCAAGTCCAGGGAACCAAGAGGGCCCGCACCTGGCCAGGCTGAGGTTCCAGATCTGTGGCCGTTATTGCCCCTGCAGGGTCCTGGGCAACTCCCAGCTTCTCCCGAGGCAGGGCTGAAGGGCGGCGCCTCTGGGCCTGGGTCCAAACAGGTTCAAACGTCCTCTGGAACCTGCCTGGTTGTGTCCCCACGTCTGAGTCAGGGTCTTAGTTCCGTCCAGGCTCCATCTGGCCCCAATGTCCTTCTGAGTCTCCTTGGAGCTGGCTCTGGGCCAGCTGTGATCCTTGTCTGGGCGCTGTCCTGAGCGTGGCACCTGCCTCCATTAGTGTTCCTTGTTGGCCGCGGGCCGAGATCTGTCCAGAGCCTCCAAGTCTCACTCCCCAGGGCCTGGGTCTTAGCCGAGAGCTTCCTACGATCTCTGGCAAGGCTGCAGGCCACCCTCTGCAGGCTGGAGCTATGTGGGGAGGTCTTGGTGGCGCGGTCCAGCCCAGAGACTTGGGATTCAATTCCCCAGAGAAGGTTCCAAGTTGTTTTCAGGAAACTCTTTCCAGAAAGCAAAGGGAGGTTAGAGCCTCTGTCTCTGGATCGGGGCTCCCCACCCACGAGGAGGGCATGTGTAAACAAGGGTCCTTCACAGTGCTTGGGGAGGGGCTCCCCAGCTCCTTAGCACCCCCGGCTCTGGCCCTTCAAGTATGTCTCTGGGCTGGGGAGACTTTCTCCCCCGGCCCTCAGCACCTTCAGAAAGCGCCCATCTCCCTCCCTGTCAGAAGACAGGGCGTTGGGAACTGGGCCTTCAGGATTGGGAGTCTGGGGTCCGGAGGTCTCAGGCGTCAGAGGTGGCCGGAGGCTTGAGCTGGGCTTTTTCCATGGCGGTGCCGTGCGGGAGGGAGCGTTTGAAGAATCCGGAGCTAGGGAGGAAGGTGGGAGACATCAGTTCACGCCCGAACTCAGCCTAAGCGGGAACAGAGGCCTCAAGTGCGCGTAACCTCCCCAGCTAGCAAACGTGGTCAGCATTCAGGCTAAGTCTACCTTTCTGAGCAGTCCAGTGGGCAAGGAGGGTGAAAGGTGACAGCAATAAGGTAGAAGAGTGAGGGGGTGTCTTTCATGAGTGCCATAAAAACACCCCCTAGTTGGGTGAGAGACATGGTCAGTGGTTAGAGCACTAATCTTGGGTCAGACATGGTCAGTGGTTAGGGCACTAGTCTTGGGTCAGACATGGTCAGTGGTTAGGGCACTAGTCTTGGGTCAGACATGGTCAGTGGTTAGGGCACTAGTCTTGGGTCAGACATGGTCAGTGGTTAGGGCACTAGTCTTGGGTCAGACATGGTCAGTGGTTAGGGCACTAGTCTTGGGTCAGACATGGTCAGTGGTTAGGGCACTAGTCTTGGGTCAGACATGGTCAGTGGTTAGGGCACTAGTCTTGGGTCAGACATGGTCAGTGGTTAGGGCACTAGTCTTGGGTCAGACATGGTCAGTGGTTAGGGCACTAGTCTTGGGTCAGACATGGTCAGTGGTTAGGGGCACTAGTCTTGGGTCAGACATGGTCAGTGGTTAGGGCACTAGTCTTGGGTCAGACATGGTCAGTGGTTAGGGCACTAGTCTTGGGTCAGACATGGTCAGTGGTTAGGGCACTAGTCTTGGGTCAGACATGGTCAGTGGTTAGGGCACTAGTCTTGGGTCAGACATGGTCAGTGGTTAGGGCACTAGTCTCGCATGCAGCTGACCAGGTTTGTTTGTTGCTTTGTCCGTTTTTTGGGGGTGTGCACATACCCGGCGATGCTCAGGGGCTACTCCTGGCTCTGCACTCAGGAATTACTCCTGCAGTGCTCGGCGACCACACGGTATGTCAGGGGTGGAACCTGGGTTGGTCACGTGGCAGGCCAACGCCCTCCCTGCTGTGCTATCGCTCCAGCCCCAGACCCGGTTTTATCTCCAGCACCACATATAGTTCCTGGAGCCCTGCCAGGAGTGGCCCCCGAGCACAGAGCCGGAAGTAAGCCCTAAGCACAGCTGGGTGGGGCCTCAACAAATTAAAGCAAAGACAAAACTCACAACCCCCTCCCCCAAACAACCACAGACAAATAAAAAAAGACCCAAAACTAAACAAACAAAGAAAACCCAACAACCCCTAGTTAAGTTAGGGTTAGAAATAAGCTTGAGCTCAAGTGCCCGGTGAGATTTGCAGAGTTCTGGCTTCCTTGAGAGAAGGGCTGTGGCCACTGTTGAGACCAGCCACCGGCCTCTGGGGACGTGGCAGCAGCACAAGTGCCGCCTAGTGGCCACTCGTGGCGTAGCAGGGATTTTGAGTCCTGAGATTCAGTCGGGGCTGAAGCAAACCGAGGATAAGCACGGGGCAGGCTGAGAGCCGCAGAGCAAGGGTGGGCACATGTGACAGCGCTGGGCAAGGGTAGAGCCCGCGGAGGGTGTGGCTGACCTTGTACAGGATGTAGATGAGCAGCCCCAGGAGGAGGAGGCCGAAGAGGATGGCGAGGATGATGATCCACAACGGGACCCCCTGGCTGCCCTCAGCCTTGGTCCATTGCACGGCCGTGACCACCTAGGAAGCGAGTCAGGAGAGGCCTTGGGGTTTCACCTGCCCTAAGGGAGCGCCAGGGCCTACTCCCACCTGTCCCCTCCCATTCAGGCCTAAAGAACTCAGTTCCGACGGTTTAGAGCCAAAAATGGTTTTTGTTGTTGCTGGGAACAAGGGGTTAAGTGAGGTGGGTGTGGAGGAGCAAATTGGAAGGGCAGGAGCAGGACCCTGGGCTGGACTGCGGGATGTGGCCGGCACAGAGGCAGGGTGTGGGACTGTGTATCTGCTTTCCTCCCGGGAAACAGCCCTGGAGATAAGCCCATTATAAGGATGTTTGTCCCAATATACCGATACTGAGGCTGCCCTCGGATGTGTAAAAAGTTTAGCCCGGATAGATTAAGATAGCGAGGCCACTGATCAAAGGATTTTGTTGTTCTTCTAAAGATGCACGCGTGTAAGCAAGAAATAGGGAATGTCACGGGGAGAGCTGCCAACCGGCTCTCCCCTAGCTCAGCTGACCATGAGGCTCCCAGGAGGCAAGATGGGTTTTGGGTGTGGGCCCATCACCTCTGTAGGGCCTTGGAAGCAGCTGGATGAGACTCGCTCACCATAATAGCCGCCATTCTTGTGGTCCGAACCCGGTACATCGAACTAGTGGAACCAATCATGTTCTAGAATATATTACTATCTACAATGTGTAAGAAAGGGAAGCGAGGGAGAGAGAGAGAGAAAGGAGATAAGGAACCTGCCATGGAGGCAGGCTGGGGGAAGGGGAGGGAGGAGGGGACATTGGTGATGGGAGATGGGCACAGGTGAAGGGATGGGTGTTGGAACCCTGTAGAACCAAAATTCAAACATGAACATCTTGTAATTGCATATCTAACAGTGGTATAATAAAATATTAAAATAAAAACGAAATAGCGAATGTGAAGGACAGTCGGGCTCTCAGTTCACAGGGCTGTTGGCCTCTGGCCCCATACCTTCTCTCTTTGTATTCTTTGTGGGTCCACCAAGCAATGCTCAGGGCTCTGCACTCAGGAATTACTCCTGGCGGTGCTCAGGGGGACCATATGGGATGCCGGGATCGAACCCGGGCAGGCCGCGTAAGGCAAACGCCCACCCTGCTGGACTATTGGACTATCGCTCCGGCCCCTTCTCATTTCTCTTTCATTTCCTAGCCCCCCCCCCCGACCCTGGTCCCACCCGTGCCTGAGGCTGGTTCCTGCCCTTTTTCCTCTCCCTCTCTCTTCACCTTTGGGCCTTTACAGTTGCTGTACCTGCTCCCCGGAGGTCAGCCCTTACCTGGCTGGTCAACCCGGCAGTTCTCTGTATTCTGCAGGATCTGGCTTCCACGGGCCTTTGCTAACCCCTACGACACTGGGGTCCAATGACCCCAAGCCCTAGGACATTGCCTGGCTCCTAGCAGATGCTCAACCGATACTTATTCCAATAACGAGGCCGGCCCCCACACCTCCAGTCCTTGCTCGGTCCAGGCTGACCTTTGACCCTGCACTCACCTGCAGCTCCTTCTGGGGAGCTGCCGAGGCAGGATGCGGTAAGGCATGTTGAGGGCCTCGCACACGGCTCGCACTGCAGGTTAAAGGGCTGGTGCTGGCGCTGTGGGAGGCAGGAAGGCGCTTCAGGGAGCGGCCGGGGGCCCTGGGGCCTCCCCCGGGCAGGCGAGGGTGGATTCACTCTCTTCTGAATCTCTATCTTCCTATTTCTTATTTTTTTGGGGTGGGCTACCTGGGAGCGCTTAGGGCAGACCCTGTGTTGAGAACCAAGCCTCGGGCTCCTGCTTACTCCAGGCCTTTGCACCATCTCCCTAGGTTCCTTACACGAGATAATAAATGTGTAATTGGATAATTATAAAGAGATGACATATAATTAGATGATTACAGATTCAATAAAATTTTAAAAAGCATCATTAATGAGGCTTAAACATCTGGGACAATACCTGGTCAGCAATGACTGATTTTTTTTTTTCTTTTTTTTTGCTTTTTGGGTCACACCTGGCAACGTTCAGGCGTTACTCCTGGCTCTGCACTCAGAAATTACTCCTGGCGGTGCTCAGGGGATGCCGGAGATCGAACCCGAGTCAGCCGCGATGCAAGGCAAACGCCCTACCTACTGGACTATCACTCCGCCACTGATATTTTTTCTTAATTAAAATTTTTTTTTTTTTTTGCTTTTTTGGGTCACACCTGGCGACAAATCAGGAGTTACTCCTGGCTCTTCGCTCAGGAATTACTCCTGGCGGTGCTCGGGAGACCATATGGGTTGCTGGGAATGGAACCGGGTCGGCAGCATGCAAGGCAAACGCCCTCCCTGCTTGCTGTACTATCGCTCCGGCCCCTGTCTTTACTACTTTGCCTCTCCACTCTGTCTTTTCCTTCCTTTTTTTGGGTCCACCCTGCGATGCTCAGGGCTAAGTCCTGGCTCTGCACTCAGGAATTACTCCTGGTGGTGCTTGGGGACATATGGGATGCCGGATCGAACCCAGGTCGGCTGCGTGCAAGGCAAACGCCCTACCCACTGGACTATCACTCCAGCCCTTTTCTTTCCTTTTTGCGCCCACACCGTGCATGCTCGGGGGTTACTCCCTGGGCAGGGATTGAACGCGGGTCGGCTGCATGCAGGACAAGCGCCTTCCTCGCTGCACTATCGCTCCGGCCCCTACATGGCTGTTTTCCTTGATCTCTGCACGTTTCTCTGCCCCCCACTCCTTGAATGGGCCGGGAAAGGGAAGCTGTCATCCCTAGTGTGGCCACTAGGTGGCACAAAGCACCCGCGCCTATCTGAAGCCCTATCCAGGGCCCGCTGCGGGTGTCTGTCATTCACCACTGGGGACAGGGAGGCCGGAAGGTCAGGGCTTGGGGTGGAGACTCCCTCACATGCAGAAAAGTTTTGGCCCAGACTCGGAAATGCAGTTGTAGACTTCGGCTCTCTTGGCGATGCAGGGGCCCGAGCTCACAGCGCAGCTTGAAACACTTCGCCTCTGGGCATTTCTGCGGAGAAAAGAAGAGGCTGATACAGTAGCTGCTGCTCCCGGGGCGGTGAGACCCCAACAAGCACTCCAGGCTCTGGCCCTGACGGTCCCAGAACAACATACCAAGATCTGAGGTCCCGGAGATGCAGGGCTTCTGCTCGGGGCGTCCCCGTCTGTGCAGCTGGTGTGGCTGGGAGCTGTCGGGGACCAGCTGGAAGCGCAGAGACACTTATTTATCCCTCCTGGCTGCAGCGGCTTAGCGCCTGCTCCGGCTTCACAACACGACACTCTGGGGACTCTTTCTTGTGGGGCCCCTAGGGCTGCACTGCTGAGCTCCGATGGGAACCGCGGTCCCGTGGCACCAGGTACCCACCCAGGGCAAGACACGTGCTCACAGCCTGAGCCACATCCCTGGCCTCTCTGGCGTCCTCCCCCACTCACCACCGCCTATGGCAAGGCACCAAGGCCAGCAAGGAGATATTTGAGCGAATCCAAGCTGGTCCATGAGTTTTGGGAGGAGACACCCAAACAGAATAATTAGATCCAGCCCAGGGCCTTTGCACTGGCTGTTATTTATTTATAGATTTATATTCTGCACTCTTTCCCAGTCTTCTTGTTGTTGTTGTTGTAGTGCCGGGGGGTCCATCCTCGGGCTCACACAGGCAAGGCGAGGCTCGCCCACACTCTCTGCGAGTCACAGGACTCAGGCTCAGTCTGTCTCCCCGCAGGGAGGATTTCTCTGAGGAT
Source organism: Cryptotis parvus (assembly GCA_021461705.1). NCBI lineage: Eukaryota > Metazoa > Chordata > Mammalia > Eulipotyphla > Soricidae > Cryptotis > Cryptotis parvus. Next base: position 8,340 of record JAJIBD010009053.1, on the reverse strand, counting down.
TCGTGGTCAGGAGGCCTCGGCATATTAGCAATGGACCCTCACCACCTTTCTCTTTCATTTTGGGTCACCCTCAGCAATGCTCGGCGGTTCCTCCTGGCTCTACACTCACTCAGGAATTACTCCTGGCAGTGCTTGGGGGGACCATATGGGATGCCAGGGATAGAACCTGGGTCAACTGTATGCGCGGGCAAATGCCCTGTCTGCCATGCTATCACTCTGGTCCTATTCATCACTTTTATTTTTAATTTATTTATTTATTTATTTATTTATTTATTTATTTATTTTGCTTTTTTGGGTCACACCCGGCGATGCTCAGGGGTTTCTCCTGGCTCTGCACTCAGGAATTACTCCTGGCGGTGCTCGGGGGACCATATGGGATGCCGGGATCTAACCCAGGCCGTCTGCCTGCAAGGCAAACGCCCCTACCCTCTGGGCTATCGCTCCGGCCCCTATTCATCACTTTTAGACCAGTTAATCTCTTGGAATTTTTTTTTTTGTTTATTTTATTTATTTATTTTTTCTTTTTTGGGTCACACCCGGCAATGCTCAGGGGTTACTCCTGGCTCTGCACTCAGGAATTCTGGCGGTGTTTGGGGGACCATATGGGATACCAGGGATTGAACCTGGGTCAGCTGTGTGCAAGGCAAACGCCTTCCCGCTGTGCTATCGCCGGTCCCTCTCTTGGAATTTTGAGCGTCTGTTATTCTCCACTAAAATGTGAGCCCGACAGGAGCTGGGGCCTGGCTAGTTTTGTTTGGTCTAATCTAAGCTGGAACAGCAATCAGTGCTGACGTTCATTTAATTAAATATTGTTAATGAGAAAACAAACTTTAGAACAGGCGCCAGGGCCCGGGGGAGCAGGTCTAAAGAGTTCTCCAGGGACAGCGCTGGGCCCAGGAGCCCGCCAGCGCCAGAAGGAAAACTGGAAACGGCATTTCCAGCCATGTAAAATTGTCCTTTTCCTCCGGGGGCCTTGAGGTGTCGCCCCGCCTGGCCTTCTTCCAGTGACCTCAATGCTAGCTGCAGGCTGTCCTGACACGCTCCCCTCAGCTCCCAGCCCCTCCGCCTCGGGCCTCTGACCGTATCCACTGTGGGCCCGGCCTCACCTTCAGCCCCTGTGGGTTCGGGGTGACTGGTGGGTGCAGTTGCTGAGCCCGGTGACTCTGGTCACGTAGAGGAGCGGCTGATCGTCCAGAGCGTGGGGGCAGCTGAGCTCCAGCACGCCACGGCTGATGGAGCTGGGGCCCAGGTTGATGAGCTGAGGGGAGAGCACAGGTGTCAGAGGAGCAGGACTCTGCCCCGTGGAGCCTCAGGCCGCCAGGGCCCACGGCCGCCTCCTGTGTCTGAAGAGAGGAAGCCTGCAGGGTCTGGAGGCCCACTGGGGTTCGATCCCCGGCACCCGCTATGGTCCCGTAAACAAGGCCGGGAGTGATCCCTGAGTGCCGGGCCAGGAGTACGCCCTGAGCATCGCCGGGTGTGACCCCCAAAACTGAACCCCCCCAAATAAGACACCAAGAGCCGCCCAGGCCTGGTCACATGTCCCCGACCTCCTCTCCTCCCCTCGCGCCCCATCTGCAGCACCCCACTTTTTGCTCATCCGGGCTCCCCTTCCCTGTCCTGTCAGCCACTGCCTCTGGCCGTCACCTCATAGACGTGGTGCACAGCCGGGCCCACGCCGGCCTCTTCCTGCGGCTTGTCTCCGGGGTGCCAGTCTGTCAACGGAAGATCACGGCCTCGGGCTTGGACACTCTGCAGAGGAGAAGGGCTTAGAGACCGCCGGAAGCACCCTCTCCCTTCACCTTCCCCAGGAGGGCCCGACTGCCCGCACGCACCCGTTGAGGGACACCAGAGCCTGAGCTTCCACGGACAGCCGGAAGGGACACCAGGTCACTCTGGGAGTTGTTGAGATTCTTGCTGTGGGGCGGGAGACCGAGGAGGTGCCGCCGCCCCGCCCTGCCTGCCTTGGCCCATACCCCAGCGCAGAGTGCGTGTGGGGGCCGCTGGTGTCCCCCCGAGTTCCTTACCTGAGGATCTGGAAGTCGAACTGGATGGTTTTCTCGTGTCCCGGAGATGCGGGACTGTGAAGCGAAGGCCGCCCCAGATCTGCGGGACAGGTGGGGAGACGGCAGTTGGCGCCCTCCCGGCTGCAGCCACGCTGCCCGCAATTCTACTCCGGGTATTGCCCCAACCCCAGGCTCCTTCCTCCTGGCCCCGACTTACGCCGGCGCCCGCCTTCATGGGGTTGCCCAGGTCACACACCAGCAGGCGGCTCTGGTTCACTGTGAAGTAGTCGCAGCTCAGGCTGGAGAAGTTCTAGAGGTGAGAGATGAGTCAGGCGCGGTCTCCTCCTGCAAAGGGTGCCCGGGGCCCAGCCAGGCTGCTCCCTCTCACCCCTGGGTTTCTGACGAGTCCTGAGTACTCAGCCTCCGGGGTGCGGTGACCCGAAGCTCGGCCTCATAGGCACCGCCCTCACCCACATTCTGGGCGCGGAAAGTGAGGTTGAGAGAATTCTTGTCGCCCAGGTACACGTGGTTCTGCTTCCTGCGGGACGGACACAGGATGAGGCCCCTGGACGCTGGGACATGAATCCCCAAACCAGGATGATGTCGAGATCGCAACAGTCAGGATGACAGAAAACAATAGACACCATTTCCCGAATTTCAAATTCACAGAAAGTGAGAGACTAGATGCTATACATGGAGAATTTGACTTAATTTAATTTTCCCAAAAAAGACAGAGGAACTGATGCCAAAAGCTATAATGGAAGGTAACGCTCAGAGAAACTGAGTAACTTGGGACCAGAGAACAGGGCCTAGCAACAGTCCAGCAGGCAGGTTTGCCTTGGGGCGCCATCCCGGTTCGATCCCCAGCACCCATATACCCCCAGCACTGCCAAAAGTAATTTCTTTTTTTCTCTCTTTTTAGGTCACACCCGCAATGTTCAGGGGTTACTCCTGGCTCTGCATTCAGGAATCACTCCTAGAGTAATTCCTGAGTGTAGAGCCTGGAGTCACCCTGAGCATTGCCGGGTGTGGCTCAAACCGAAAAACAAACAAGTTGAGTTACTTCCCTGGGGCCACAGCTGGCGAGCGTGCCCCTATTCTGTGCGAAGGTGCGGGCACCAGGTGCTCGCTCTGCCCTTTGGCAGGGCCTGGCAGGACCCAGCGTCCGGTCTGCCCGGGCTGAGGGTCAGCCTTCACTCACCCAAACACTTCCAGCTGCAGGTCTGGGACGCAGATGTTGTCTTCTCTCCGCAATCCAGCAAGATCTGGGCCTGGGGAGCGGGGCGGAGGCCTTGAGGGGGGACTGAGCCCTCGGGGCTCTGGGCCTCCCCCAGGAACTCCCCTGCCCGGGCGCCGCCCCCATGTCCCGCCCCTCACCTTCTCTTCGATGCGGCTCTTGCTCTGATAATGCAAGACCGGCCGCAGGCCATGACTGTCGGCAGGGGCTCGGGGGTCCAGGGAGAAGTTGAGGGCGATGTGAATCGGGAGAGTTTGTCTCGGAACTCGGACTCATTCTGCAGCCAGGGGAGGTTCACAGGATCAGGACGGGGCACCCGGGGCCCTGCTCCTCTGCTGCTTTATATTTTTGCTTTTGGGGTCACAGCCGGCAATGCTCAGGGGTTACCCTGGCTCTACACTCAGGAATTACTCCTGGCGGTGCTCGGGGACCATATGGGATGCTGAGGATGGAACCCGGGTCAGCCGCAGGCACGCCGCGCCTCACTCTATTTTTTTTCTTGGGTCCACCGCTGGCTCTGTCGGAGTAACTCTGGCGATCTTGGGGGACCGTGTGGGGATGCCGTGGACCGGGTCAGCCGCGAAGGCAAATGCCCTACCTGCTGTGCCGCCTACACTCTTTTTTTTTTCTTTTGGGTCACACCCGGCAATGTTCTGGCTCTCTGCTCAGGAATAACTCCTGGCAGATCTTGGGGACCATATGGGATGCCGGGATTGAACCCCGGTAGGCGCGCGGCAAGGCAAATGCCCCTACCCGCTGTGCTATTGTCCGGCCTCCACTTTTTTTTTTTTTTTTGGGTCACACCCAGCAATGCTCAGGGGTTACTCCCTGGCTCTGCACTCAGGAATTACTCCTGGCGGTGCTCGGGGACCATATAGGATGCCGGGGATTGAACCCAGGCTGGCATGGGCCGGCCGCGTGCAAGGCAAATACCCTACCCGCTGGGCTATCGCCTCCGGCCCCCGGCCTCCACTTTTGACACCTGGCTCTGTCCTGGGGCCTCGGGACCCGTCAGAACCTGACCTCATTGCTCCACAGATGCAAGTCTGATCCTCAGCCACGGGCCCCGCTTGCAGCATCCCCAAACCCCAAGTCCTTCGGGCGGTCTCCCCACCCTCCTTTCCCCGCTGGGACCCCTGCTATGGGCCTGCCCCCGCCGGCAGCGTACCCTGAGGAAGATCTTCATCTCGCGACACTCCTCGCGGGCCCCGTTCTGGATGAGCAGAGCCTGGCGCAGGGTCGCCTGCCTGGAGGCCAGGAACAGCGCCCGCCGGACTCCTCCCTTCTGCTTCTGCCAGTCCAGCTGGAGCTCCACCGCGAAGCCTGCGGGCACGCATCAAGGGCGGTTACTGTGACGGAGGAGCTGGCCTGGCTCCCCTGCCCCTCCGGCCCGTGCCTGACAGGCAGGCGGCTGCCCTCACCGATAGAGTCGGGCACGTGCTTCCCGGAAGCGTTGAGGCAGAAGCTGAGGTTGATGCTGAAGGGAAGACCAAGAGGAGAGTGTGTCACTGCGTGCAGCAGAGAGAAAACCAGCGTAGAGCCTCCGCAGCCCCTCGGGGACAGCCTTTTGCAGACCCCTCCTGTAGGCATCTGCCCCAGTCTTTTTTAAAATTTATTTTATTTTTTGCTTTTTTTTTGGGTCACACCGGCGATGCTCAGGGATTCCCCCTGGCGGTGCTCCAGGGACCATATGGGGATGCCAGGGATCGAACCCAGGTCTGACCACTTGCAAGGCAAACGCCTCCCCGCTGGACTATCGCTCAGGCTCCTCTGCCCCCCAGCCTTGACCAGCCCAGCCCGTAGGGATCCAGCAGGACTCACCAGGCCACCGGGTTCCCCCCAAACTGCAGCTACGCTCCTCTGGGCTGAACATGGCAGGGAAGATGGTGAGCGAGGCGCTGGTGGGACACGATGGGGCGCCCTGCCAGGAGCAGATGTGAGGCGATGCCGCCAAGGCGCTCTGGAACCTGGGCACAGGGGAGTCCCAGGCCCCGGCACCCACTGTCCTCTTGACTCATCTCCCCAGCCTCTGTCCCACTGGAGAAGTCCCCCGCTCCCACTTCTCCCAGGCTGCTCCTACACCCCAGGGGGATTACCTGTACACCACAGCCTTGTCCACACCAAAGGACCTTACGATGAGATCTGCAAGATGTCAAGAAAGGACCCTTACAGCCAGCCCCCAAGGCAGGCCCCTAAGGGTCTCGATGCCCAGGAAGCTGAGGGAGGACACAGTGCCCCCTGCTGGCCCCAGCTTGGAATTGCAGCAGGTGCTCTGGGCCGGGCATCACTCACCAGGATATCCATTGCCATCCAGGTCCCGCCCCTCGGAAGGGCAGAGCCAAAGAAGTCCGGCTGTGGCCGGCTGCCCACAGAGGCAGCAAACACCTGGGAGGGCTTCGAGCCCAGCCCCTTGGGGCCCCCGGGAACACAAACACCACTCCTTGCTGGTTTTTCCCACCAAAGGGGGCTCCAATGGCCACGCCTGCAAGACAAGCACAGACCCATCAGCAGGCTGGACTGCAGCATCCGTTGCCCCCAAATGGACCCAAGGCTCCTAGTTTTCTCATCTAATTTCTGTAAGTCCCAGAGTTGGACACGGATTAAAGTCTGCACCTTGGAGCGAGAGGACAGCGGGTTGGCACTTGCCTTGCACGCAGTCAACCCAGGTTCAATCCCTGGCACCCCATATAGCACCTGACTCTGCCAGGAGTTATGCCTGGGCACAGCTGGGTGGCCCCCAAACAAATAAACAAACACTGACGCTCTCCTTGGGAAGCCCCCGTGCGGAGGTGGGGGTGTAGCTGAGTAGCCCCCACCCACCCCGCCTCGATCCCTCCTGAAGTGGGCCCTTCTGCTGTGGTCTCTGAGTCCGTGGCACTCACCATTGTAGCCGCCCTGGTCCAGGTCCCAAGAGGAGTCAGAGAACTGCCAATCGGCCAAAGGCGCCGTGGGCCAGTGAGGGTGAGGGTGGGAGTGGGCTCCATGCCGGCTGGGCGCTGCAGGTACACGCACACCCTGCCCACCTCCTGGGGTCGCCCATCTGCCGTCCGCTCCATGAGCAGGGGCGCCCCACCAGGAGGTCATCCAGCCTGGAGGTGGGGAGGGGGCTCAGGTCTTCAATGCCCTCCTGGCACCTCCCACCCCAGTCCCAGGAGTCCTGGACCCAGGAGAGGCCTCTGGTTGTTAGGGGATCTCGGCCCTCGTGAGGAGGAAGCCAGAGGGAAGTCCCAGGAGAGAGAGCACCTTGTATCTTTTTCTTTTTAGGAAAAATGAAGTCATGAAATTTGTCTATAAATGGACGGACACGCAGAGCATCATGCTTAGCAAAGTGAGTCAGAAGGAGAAGGACAGATATAGAAAGACTGCATTCACTTGTGGGATATAAAATAGTGCATGAGACTAATATCCAGGGAAAACAGGGGCCCAGAGGACGTGTCAATGGTTGGAATCTACCACAAGAATGTGGGGGCAGAGGCAGAGGGTAGGTAAGACAGAGAAGGGACCAGTGTGACAATAATAGCTGGAAATGGTAATGCTAGACTAGAACTGAGTATTGAAAGTAGGTAAAGGGATAGACATAACCTTCACTGTATTGCAAGCCAGAATGCATGAAAGGAGAGAGAAAAGAGAGAGAGGGGGAGAGAGAGAGAGAGAGAGAGAGAGAGAGAGAGAGAGAGAGAGAGAGAGAGAGAGAGAGAGAGCCTACCATAGAGGCAGGATGTGAGGGGGAGAACAGGGCACATTGGTGGTGGGAAATGTGCACTAGTGGGAGGATGGGTGTTAGAACACTGTATGCCTGACACCCAATCATGAACAGCTTTGTGACGGTCTACTGCACGGTGACTCAATAAAATACCATTTAAAAAATGTTATTGAAAAATAATTTATTTATTTTGGGGTCACCTACCCACCAATGCTCAGGGGTTACACCTGGCTCTGTGCTCAAGAATCACTTCTGGTGGAGACCATATAGGATATTGGAGACTGAACCCAGACCATATAGGATATTGGGGATTGAACCCAGGTTGCCTGCATGTAAGGCAAGTACCTTACCTGCTGGACTATCACTCTGGCCCTTTTTAGAGACTCTTTTTTTATTGATTGAGATTCTGTGGTTTACAATACCATTACTATTACAATACTATTACTATTACAATACTATTACAATACTATACTATTACAATACTATTCTCACATACGTAGTTCTCACATGTGAGTCTCACATACTCACAGCCATCACAACGCACCCACTTCCCTCTCTCAGGGACTCTATGATCACTTTCCCTGAACGTTCCTCTAAGTTAGCAAGAAAATGCAATGACCCCACCCATACATGAAAATGGAACACTTTCCCACAGAGGGCACAGGCACATAGGGGCTGGAGAAATAGCAACAGACCCGGTTTGATCTCCGACACTCCATAGGGTGCCCTGAACGTCCCAGGAAAGATTCCTGAGTGCAGAGCCTGGAGTAACTCCTGAATTTCACTGGGTGTGACCCCAAAAACTTCAAAGGCACAGAGATGACCAACAAGCATTATGGAAAAGGACTCAGCATCTGTTTCTTCCTACATCCCCTGTCCCCCTCCCTGCTCGGGGAGGCCCAGCCCCTGAGCCCCTTCCCACTACTCACCCATCACCATTGATGTCGCTGGCAGCCACCGCGTAGCCGGGCGTAGGAGGCCATCTGGGGGTGGGGGGGGGTAGCAGAATTGGGTCAGAATGAGGGGGACAGCAGGCAGGTTACAGGGGCCGCTGGGGGCCAAGCGGTCCAGGGAGTCTGACCTGGGTTGGGGCAAGCCAGGTGGCCTTACCTGCTCCCCTGAGAAATTGTAGAGGGATCTGACGTCAGAGCCATTGAGGATGGTGACCTGGGGGTGAGGACGTGAGAGATGAGCCCATTGGCCTGGACCCCCAGGCCAGCCCGTGGGCGCAGGGCACAGGTGGACAGAACACCCCAGAGCAGCATTCGTGGAGACTTAGACACTGGCCCCCTGACGTCCCCTCCTGAGGGTCGCCCTTAGATTCCTATCTGCATGCTGGGGGCTCCCCAGGACAACTTTATGATCTTTCTCCATATCCCAGGTTAACTCCCTGGCAG
>JAJIBD010009052.1:0-21838 GCA_021461705.1 Cryptotis parvus | reverse complement strand
ACTGCCCACAGTACCCTGTGCTGGTCGCTGGCACCATCAGGGAGGCCGTGATGCTGAATGAAGTGATGGAGCTAAAAATGACAGAAGAAAGTCTGTGCCCCCAGCTCTGAGAGTGAATCACTAATGGTGACCTCAGGCAGAGGGGCCAAACAAGGGTGAAACTCCAGGGTGTTCCAGAGGCTGAAGAGACTGATGAGAAATAGAGGCCAATCTTCAGCACATCTGCTAGAGATAATGGGGCCTTTGATGGGAACCCATGACGTGTTTCCTGACTTGGAAAGATTTCACTTGACTTCCCTTAGATTTCCTTTTGCCCCACCTCTATGCTAACGTCCTAAGCACCCATTTCTGTGTTAAGACTAATAACTGAGGGGCTAGAGAAATAGTATGTTGAGTGGGGACACTTGCCTTGCTCACCTGGTTCCATCCCAGGCAACCCATATGGTTTTCTGAGCCCTTCTAGGAGTGACTCCAAGTGCAAAAGCAACTCCGGGTGTGATACAAAAAACTGAGTAATAAAAAAAATACCTTGATAACTTGATACTTTCAAAGAAGCTTTCTTGAAAAGCAGGATCTGAGTGTTGCATTTTTAACTAAAGGGCAAGTGAAAACAACAGCAAAAAGTAACACTTTTTTCAGGTTTCAGTTGAAATTACATTAGTAGTCCAGGCTGCAATATTTATTTACTTTTACTTAATTTTATAGCACCTTCTTTCTAAGGGTTGCTCACAATGTTACAGCACCAACCATTTTTGCCACCATCTCTATGTTCTATACTTTGGGCATTCATTTTAATGAGACTCATTTTCACACATTCTGATAGCCACCAATCTGAAGATAGCATCAATGATAATTTTTCTTTTCAGTGCTGGGGTTTGGACCAAGGGGCCTCACACAAGCTCTGTGCCCTGTCACAGAGCTTTACTCCCTGTTTTTGCTCTCTACAGAGAATACACCTGTGCGCCCAGACCTGTAGGCATGCAAAGTAGTTATTAATTTGTAATGACATTATTTTGACTCTAATAGTATCAGCTCATTTATCACTAACTTTGTTCACTAGGAGCAAATCTACTTTTCTTTTTATCTGGGTAAATAAGAAATGAAATGTTTCAAAAAATTGTTTTTAACTGAGTTACCAAAAGTATAGAATGAAGGCTACTTGTCTGAAGAGCAATTTGGAAGCTGATGAACTTAAAAACTTTTACGTCATTTTCCCCCATTAATTATATGTGTAGGATTACTTTTAAAGTTTTCATTTGAGGGGCCAGAATGATAATCCAGCAGGTAGGGCATTTGCCTTGCACACAGCCGACTCGGATTCGATCTCCGGCATCCTATATGGGTCCCCCAAGCACCGCCAGGAGTAATTCCTGAATGCAGAGCCAGGAGTAGCCCCTGAGCACTGCTGGGTGTGACCAAAAAAAAGAAAAAGAATAAAATTTTCATTTGAGAAACTGATTTACAATACTGTTAATGGGAGGCGTCATACAATCAATGTTCTAATACTACACTCTTAGAGAGTGTTTGCTTCCCTTTCACCGTTGTTTCAGTATTTGCCTTTAGAATGGAAGATAATTTCTAGTAATAAAGATAATACTGTGTTTAAATTATTTATTTATGATATTGTCCTGATATCTGTACAAAAGCAAACTGTTTAAAGAATTAGTGATGCCCAGTAATCAATTATAACACATATATTAAACATATGATATCATTAAAATGATAGTGGTGATAATATTTAATAGTAAGCAGCTATTAATATCTTTAATTTAAAAGCAATATAAAACATGAGTATAGTATAATTCAAAATTTGTGAAAAGTATCCATGCAAATACAGCTGAATTAAAAAATCTGGCAAAATATACAAACACTTTTACAATGATCTGAGTGGTAGAATTAACATTAATCCTGTTTCTGTCATTTTAAAGTTTTTACTAAACAATGTATATTATCTTGTAATTACAAAAATGTTTGCACATTTCAGAAAATGTAATCTGGTGCCAGTGCAATAGTACAGCAGGTAGGGTGTTGGCCTTGCATGCAGGCAACTGTGGTTCGATCCTCAGCATTCCATATGGTCCCTGGAACACCACTAGGAGTAATTCCTGACTGCAGAGCCAGGAGTAACCACTGATCATAGCCAGGTGAGACCCAAAAAAGCAAAAACAAAAGAAAGTAAAATAAAAAAGAAAGAAAGAAAATTAATTTGGTTTTTGAAGGTAATTACAACAGAGAGATTTAAAATTGTTTTGGATTTTCTTGTTCCACTTCATAATCCTTTTTCCTTTCAACTATGTGCTGTTCATATACCTGAAGATCTATCTCTGGATTTTTAATTCAATTCCACTAATCTGAGCTTCTATCGTTAATTCGGGTACCATATTGATTTACTTACTATAGTTTTGTGCAGTTTGAAATAGGGGGAGAGTAATGCTTCCGCCTCTCTTTTTTCCCTGAGATTTTGTTGGCTATTTGGGGGTGGGCCAGGGGGAAAGATGTTGTTATTCCAGTGGATTTCAGGAGTGTTTGATATATCGCTTGAAATTGTTGGTGGGAATGTCGACTTGTACGAATCTTTCTGGAAAACAATATGGTCATTTCTCCAAAGACTAAAATTGAGCTCCCCTTTGACCCAGCCATACCACTCCTGGGAATATACCCTGGGAAGTCAAAAACACACAGCAAACACAATCCGCACTTTTATTTTCATAGCAGCACTATTCACAATAGCCAGAACTTGGAAACAACCAGTATGCCCGAGAACTGATGACTGGATAAAGAAACTGTGGTACATCTACACAATGGAATACTATGCAGCTGTCAGGAAAAATGAAGTTATGAAATTTGCCTATAAATGGATGGATATGGAAAGGATCATGTTGAGTGAAATTAGTCAGAAGGAAAGAGATAGACATAGAATGACTGCATTTATTTACATGACATAAATATATCAGGTGATCTTACCAAAAAGTGGAAATTACCGCAAACATGAGGGAGTCAGAGGTTGGGTAAGACAGAGAAGGGAACATGTGTGAATAAATGTCGAAAGGGCTGATACCAACATAGAACTGAACATTAAATACAGGCAAAAAAATGCACATGATGGCTCTCCAAGTGTATGTAGTGCAACCCACAATGTGTAGGAGAAGGAAGGGAGAGAGAAGGAGAAAGAAAAGAGATAAAGAACCCCGCCATTTAGACAGGCTATGGGAGGGAGAAGGGAATTGGGGACATTGGTGGTGGGATATGGGCACTGGTGGAGGGCGGTGCTGGAACACTATGTGACCGAAACCCTCCAAACATGAACAACGTTGTAATTGTATATCTCATGGTGGTATAATAAAGTATTAATTAAAAAAATATCATGGGTATTTTTAATTTTTTAAATTTCATGCTCGCTAATATATATATATATTTAAATTTATTTATTTATTTTTATTATACCACCATGCAATGTACAATTACAAAGATGTTCATGATTGGGATTTAGTCATACATTTCTCCAGCACCCATACCTCCACCAGTGCCCCATTCCCACCACCAATATCCCAAGTTCCCTTCCCTCCTCCAGCCTGCCTCTATAGCAGGCACCATTTCTCTTATTTCTCTCTCTCTCTCTCTTTCTCTCTCTTGCACATTGTGGCTTGCCCTACAGACATTTAGGGATTATCATGTAACTCCCTTTGTGTATGTTCAATGTTCAGTTCTAGTGTGAAACTAACATTTTCCATATTTAGTAGAGCACTAGTATATATTTATATACTACTAATGAATGCAGTCATTCTATATCTGTCCTTTACTTTCTGACTAATTTCACTAAGCATGATATTCTCCATTTCCATCCATTTGCATGTAAATTCCGTGACTTCGTCTTTTCTGACAGCTGCATAGTATTCCATTGTGTAGATGTACCAAAGTTTCTTTAACCAGTCTTCTGTTCTTGGGTATTCAGGTTGTTTCCAGATTCTGGCTATTGTGAACTGCACTGCAATGAACATAGAAGTGCAGGTAGTGTTTCTTCTGTGTGTTTTGGGTCTCCAGGGTATATTCCCAGGAGTGAAATTGCTGGGTCAAATGGGAGTCCAATATCTAGTTTTTGAAGGTATGTTCATATTTTTTTTTCCAAAAGGGCTGGACCAGTCGGCACTCCCAACAGCAGTGGATGAGAGTCCCTTTCTTCCCGCGTCCAGGCCAGCACCAGTTGTTCTTGCTCTTTTGAATGTGTGCCAGTCTCTGTGGTGTGAGATGATACCTCATTGTTGTATTTATTTGCATCTCCCTGATGATTAGTGATGGAGAGAACTTTTACATATGCCTTCTGGCCATTCGAATTTCTCCTTTTTTGGTAGTTTCTGTTCATTTCTTCTCCCCATTTTTTGATGGAGTTGACTGTTTTATTCGTGTAGAGTTCTACTAGTGCCCAATATATCCTGGATATTAACCCCCTTATCGGATGGGAAGTAAGTGAATATTCTTTCCCAGTCTGTGGACTGTCTCTGTATTTTGGTCATTGCTTCTTTTGAGGTGCAGAAGCTTTTCAGTTTTATATAATCCCATTTGTTAATCTTTGTTTCCATTTGCTTTGTCAGTGCTGTTTCATCTTTGAAGATGCCTTTAGTTTCAATGACTGTCCTCAACAATAAGACTGAAGAATTCTTGGGTTGGGGGCAGAAAGATCAGACAACAGGTAGAGTGCTACCTTCCATGCCAACCCCAGTCTAAAAACCAGCCCAAATCTGGAAGCGTTCCAAATGCCCAAGAACAGATAAATGGATAAAGAAACTATGGCACATAAACACAATGGAGTATTTCTCAGCCATAAAAGAAGATAATATTATGCAGTCTTCTGTGGTTGGATCTGGAGAGCATCATGCTGAGTGAAGTTAGTCAGAAGGACAGAGACAGACACAAAATATTTGCTCTCATGTGCTAGATATAAACAAACAGAGAAGGGGAATAACAAAATCCGATGGCAATAGAACCGATCTTCAGTAGGAAGCTGGTCTATTAGAGTAGGTGGGAATGGAACAGGAAGGAAACACTTCAGCAATGGAGGAAGAACAGGGGCTGCTGAAAGGTAGTTTTATTCAAGAAACCTTATCAGCAAGAGTATGATAAACCACTGACTCTGTGCTCAGGGTCACTCTTACATGGTGCTTGTTTTAGACTGGGGTTGGCATGGAAGGTAGCACTCTACCTGTTGTCTGATTTTTCTGTCCCCAGTGCAAGACTTCTTCAGTCTTATCATTGATGACAGTAGCATGCAGTGTACACTTACTGATTGGCATTGACTCTCTTCCTCTGAGTCACTGCCCTGAGACCCCGGAAATGTCCCACCACCACCACCCCACGTCTGTCCTTGAGTGGACTGTTCCCTAATAAAACAACTGATTTTGTTTTATTTTCTTGCAGTTATTTTGGTAATCAGATAAAGCATCAGAAGACTCCAACAATTTTACTGTTGCAAGTATTACCATGAAACAAGTCTGTTTTACCATTCATTTTTTTGTTCTTCTTCAGGGGTATCCTTTTTATTTCAGTCGATGGTGTTCATTTCGCTTTGCAACTCTAGGTAGCACTTTTCACCGCATTCCTTGCTTTTTTGGGGAGTTCTGGTGCTGCTAACTGACTTTCCACCATGTGGATTGAGACTGACAAACTTCCCTCTCCCTTCCCTTCATGTGTCTAGTCGTCTCGTTCCTTTTTTTCTGCAGTAGAGATATACTGTAATTTTGGTTAAATTAATACATGTTAATTTACTGCTTTGAAAATGGAATTATATTTTTAGAGGGACTCAGCTAAAAATCTAATTCCATTGTCAAAACAGTATAAGAAATATAAGCACCATTTCATTCCTGCACATTTTGTTTTCCTTAGAGTAATAATAATTTTTATTTGCTTTACTTTTTTTATGTGTTTGATCACTATTCAACCTCCTATACTTCGTTGAAATAGTCTCCAAGATCTTTCTGAAGGTTATCATGTTTTCATTTTCAACTAAAATGTTTTGTTTATAAAAGCTTTTACAGTCTAAATATTTATTATAGTATTCTGTTCTTAATTTTGACTGCATTATCATCTATCTTTCTGTAGGTATTAATGGTGTTTTGTTTCTGATTTAGGTTTTCTATTTATTACATTGTCTCTGATATTTGGAGCTGCTTGTTTATCTTCTAACTCTCAAGCATGCTTGATTCCAATATCTGAAAACCCTTGTCTTCTAATATTTTATAATACTTTATATATAATTATATGCACACGGATATTATTGTCATCATATTTGACATAGTCTTTTATATATTTTTAGTAATTTATGAATCACAGCTTTTAGGAGCATTAATGGACCTTATATATTATACAGTACATTGTAGTCAAGGCATACACTATAGAAAAAAATTTTTTGAGGGGCACCACATCCAGCAGTGCTTAGGGCTTACTATGTGCTCAGGCATCACTCCTGAGTGTGCTGGACCAGGTGGGGGGGAATAGATGCGCTGCTTGAGGTTGACTGGTGTTTGCCTCACTCAAGGGACGTGCCTTACCCCTATACTATCCCTTCAATCACTACTATTAAAATTTATGATACTAGAATTTTTTTTAATTAACCTGACCTCTTTATTTATTTAGTTATTGTGTTTTGTTAACATTTTTAATTGAGAATTCTGCAGTTTACATGCTATTAATAATGGTTTGTCCTGCACGTAATTCTTTGGAACATTCCTCTTCAGTTGGAATTGTTTTACAAAGACCTTTGATTTCTTTTTTTTCTTTTTCTTTTTCTTTTTCTTTTTCTTTTCTTTTTTTTTTTTTTTTTTGCTTTTTGGGTCACACCCGGCAATGCTCAGGGGTTACTCCTGGCTTTGCACTCAGGAATTACTTCTGGCGGTGCTCGGGGACCATATGGGATGCTGGGGACGAACCCGGGCCGGCATGGGCCGGCCCCGTGCAAGGCAAACGCCCTACCCGCTGGGCAATCACTCCGGCCCCAAGACCTTTGATTTCTATCCCAGATGTTGAAAGACTGACTATCAACACATTGGTGCTAAGACACAGGGGAATGGTTAGAGCATTTAATTATTTAATTTTATAAACTACTCACAATTTCTGTTTTGTCATTTTTGTTCTTAGACCAGAGATTGTCTACTTTCTATGCTTTGGAAAATAAACCTCTAAAATTAATAAATCCCCAATTTATAAAATAAACCTCCATAATTTGTAAAATAAGTTTCCTGCTGATTTTTGCTAAAGTAAATAGAGAAACCTTACAGATCAGAATCTTCCTAAGAACATTTGGATCACATCCTGTTACTTTTTAGTGAAAACTGTGCTTCAGAATGTCTAAAATCTGTAAATTAAATAATTTAAGAATTACTATTAAACAAACTTATTAAAAATGGGGTGATATGAACATATATCAAAGAAGCCATACAGTTGGCCAAGAGCTAAATGAAAAATCCTCTGCAATATTTAACACAGGAAAAATGTCTTTCAAAATGACAGTGAGGTAGCATGTCGTAGCAGTGAAACTGGCATATAGAAAATCGGTGTTGACATAGATATGGAGAAACACAAACCCTCATGTATTGCTGGTGGGAATGTTGACTGATCCAATAGTTTTTGAAAGTGATATGAACCCTCTTCAAAGGATTAAGAACTGAGCTTCCTATGACCCATGACAACACTAAATAGTTTTGGTTCTCTGTGATAGATTTGCAATGTGCTCCTGCTTGTATCATTTTGTAGAAATGGTCTTTTCATACTAACCCTGAGAGCAAGTAGATATTAAGAGTAAAATATTTTGCACAGACAACCCGGGTTTGATCTCTAGCATCCCAGATGGTCTCCCGAGCACTGCCAGGAGTAAATCCTGAGTGCAGAGCCAGGAGTAACCTCTGAGTATTGAAGAAATGAAAAGAAACTTCAGCAAGGAAGAAATTTGAATGGCCAAAAAACTAATGAAAAAATGCTCATCATCACTAATCATCAGAGAGATGCAAATTAAAAACAACAATGAGATACCACTTTACACCACAGAGACTGGCACATATTCAAAAGAGCAAGAAAAACAAGTACTGGCGTGGATGTGGGGAAAAGGGGACACTCATCCATTGTTGGTGGGAATGCCGGCTGGTACAGCCTTTCTGGAAAACAATATGGACATTCCTCCAAAGACTAGAAATTGAACTCCCATTTGACCCAGCCATACCACTCCTGGGAATCTACTCTGGGAAGCCAAAAATTCGCAGCGGAAACACCATCCCTACTTTTATGTTCATAGCAGCATTATTCACAATAGCCAGAATCTGGAAGCAACCAGAGTGCCCGAAAATCGATGACTGGATAAAAAAGCTTTGGTACATCTACACAATGGAATACTATGCAGCTGTTAGGAAAAATGAAGTTATAAAATTTGCCTATAAATGGATGGACATGGAGAAGATTATGTTGAGTGAAATTAGCCAGAAGGAGAGAGACAGATACAGAATGACTGCATTTATCTGCATAACATAAATATATGTACATATTATGATACCAATATACAAGGTCAAGTGAAAAATATATCAATCAGGAGGTCTTGTCAAAGGTGGAAATTATCACCAACGTGTGGGAGTCAGAGGCTAGGTAAGACAGAAAATGGAACAGTGTGCTAACAATTGTCGAGGGTACTAATGCCAACCTAGAACTGAGCATTAAATACAGGCAAAAAAGATACACATGACAACCCTTTAATGTATGTTCTGTAATCCATAGTCTGGAGGGAATGGAAAAGAGAAAGAGAGAGAAATGGAAAGAAATAAAGAACCTGCCATGGAGGAGGGCTGGGGAGGGGGAGGGAACCGGGACGTTGGTGGTGGGAGATGGGCACTGGTGGCGGGATGGGTGCTGGAACACTGTATGACCAAAACCCAAATATGAACTTTTTAATTGTATATCTTTGTAATTGTAAAAATAAAAAAATTTTTAAAAAGCACAAATAAAACTTTAAAATATGTGCTTTTGATAGAAAAAATGAAATTCATTCCTTAATTTTTTTGAATGGTGACAACATCCTTATGTCCTTCTGTTTAATACAATATATCCTTCATTAGATCCTGTAAAAAAGTTAAACATTTAAGAGTTGGGGTTAGCAACAATTATTTTCAATCCCAGCAATGAGACTTCTTTTATATTTTTAAAGATCTTTACTTTTATTTGGGCTTGAGTACTGTTTTCTTTCTAATGATGTCTGACATTTGAATAGATCTTTGTTAACAAAATTTAAACCATCTTCCATATGAATAACTGAATATGAGTAATGCCATCAATCAGGTTTTTTCAAAATTTTCCCTTTAAATTAAGCTTTGGAGCATTGCAAATATATAAAACAATCATATTACTGCTATTTGAAATAGATCAGTATGTCAAGCTGCAGTTTGGTTTATAATGGGAGTCATTACCATACTCATTACTGTGAATTATAGGAATTTCCTGGCTGCCCTTCATTAACCATCTGCCTTTAAGCATTGATTTGTGGTTATGCACGTTATTTTTAGAAAAGAACACCTGAATGTCTATGGAAAACATTTGTTTCATCTCATTATACATATTTTTAAAGGCCATGAATCTTGCTCTTGCAAAAAAAAAGCCTTATAGAATTTGGTATAATGTTATTTTTCACTCAGTCTTTTATTATTTATCCAAAGAAAATATCAAACAGATTTGGTGGTCAGGCAATCCTGCCTAAGGACATGGCATGTGAACTGTGAACAACTAGAGAAGTTGAAGAGGTCATGGATTCACAGGGCCTCTACCTGCAGAGTTCAATGTGTCATGGGACATTAAGAGGCCCCTGAGTCTAAAGCACACAGTGCAAGCAGACTGTGGTAGGAAATTGAAGGGGCTGGCAAAGATGGAGTTTAAGATTTTGGATTTAGCAAGTGAAGAGATAGAAGTACCAGTGAGGAGCTCTGACAGGAACAGCGAGATGCATCTGAAGTTCATCTTTGTTCTCGGGGTTGGTGAATCACACCTAACTGCTCAGGATTTTCTCCTGGCTCTGTGTTCAGAGATCACCCTGGCATTGCTCAGGGGAAATATATATATATATATATATTATATAGCAGTGCCAGGAATCCATCTAGGATTTGGTTGTGCAAGCAAAGTCCTTTGAGCGAACTTTTGGCAAGATATGTTTGGGGTATAGATGAAACATCTATGAATAATTATCAAGTAGGAAGGTAGATATATGGCTTTGGGAGCTTAAGTGGGTTGAGCATAATAAATGTCACTCAAGGGAAGAACATTGACCAAAAAGAGGCCCCAAACCAAGTTCTTCTTTGATGATGTAACAGAAAGGAAAATCATGAGAAAATAGAAAAATAATTAGAAATGAAATTGTAGGGTATTAGTCTCATGTGTCAGAAGGCTGAAAGAGCAAGAGGATGCATAGGAATCTGGGGATTGACAAGAGGAGGACGTAACTATTGCTACCAAGCTGCCGCGATCATAGTGCAAAGGCCCTGACCAGGACACCTGAACCAAAGGCATGGACCATATGGAACTAGATCTTGAGGAAAAAATTCATGCATCAGTACTTGAACCTCTATAAAAGAGCTGGTATTGTGGGTCTCCAAAGCCAGCAGGAGTCCCAGTTGGTAAGTGAATAAAGCGTAGCTATTACTAGTACTACCAAGCCACTTCTTCTGGTTTGCTACTAGACAATTTTGTGACTAGTAGCAAAAAATTATTGGTTTGCTTTTAATAAATATTTGTTCTATAGGTATAGGGATATGTATTTTCCTCCCTTCCTACCTACCTTCCTTCCTTTCTATTTCCTCACTTTGTTCCCTCAATATTTAATAAAACTATTTTTGTAGTTTGCACAGGTCTACATGTTGGAAGTATATGTTTAACATGATACAATTCATATATTTATGGACATAAGTCCTGAGTTAAAATGATTTCAAGAAGCAATGGTTAATAAATAATTTTTTAAATGCTTAAAATAAGAGTTTTTAAAAATGCAGTGCTAAGACTTATGGGGAAAATCAAAGTGACTCAATGAAAGACATGAGCATGGGATACTCTCACTGTCGTGTACTACAAATATATCAGTTATGCCATTTTGAGGAAAATAGACAAAACTCTACAAGCCAAAAAGGAGAGGTATGATATATACAAAGTACTGATGGGAAAGGTCCCCAATCAAGAGTGCTCACCTGCCTAGTGATCTATATTTGAGAATGGAATAAAGGGGTTTTCAGAGTAACAGTTAATGGAGTCAATTACCACTGCTTTATCTCTCCAGGAAGTATTTATGAGCTTTCTCTGAATAAAATAAAAATCAACATTATAGCAGTAAGAAACCTGAAAAACATAGAATAGTGATTCAAGGAGAATAATAATAGAATTGTGAGAAGAGATTAATAAATATTTGTTTTCAATATGCTATAAAGTTATTATAACCTAACATATGTAATCCTTATGGAAACTTCAGAACCAAAGTATTTAGATGAAGAAGCAAACAAGAAGAATTGAATAGATCCTGATCATTACAAAAATGACACATATTAAAACACAAGTGAAAAGAATAAGAAAGAATAGTGCAAACTATGGTGCATATATACAATGAAATAGTTCTTGACTATAAGAAAAAAAAAATCATGCAATTTTCTGCTTTTTAGATGAATCTGGAGAATACCATGCAAAGCTTAAGCTAGTCTTACTCCATCTGCCAAGAAATTAAGGAAATGGAGAATTATATTATGAGTAAGTAGCTAGGTAACTTATTATTATAGGCCTTTACAAATAGTAAGTGTGGAAATGAGCAGAGCCAGGATGGTCAAATAAGGAGAGCTTACGTCTACTTTATATAGCTTGATCACTTGATCACTTGACATTCTATTATCCGTCGATTTATTTGAGCGGGCACCAGTAATATTTCCATTTGGACCCGATCACGTTCCAGTGTAGCCCAATGGCATCTGGTTGCTTCCGGAATACAAAGAGCTTCAAACCGTTGGTTCAGGATCTTGACGAAGAAGTCTGACCATCTTGTAGGTGGGCGGCCACGTGATCTTTTGACATCCAGTGGGATCCAGTCAGTAATGGCTCTAGTCCAGCGATAGTCTCCAAATCACATTACATGTCCAGCCCATCTAATTTTCAATGCCTTGGCAAATGAGACAGCGTCCCTGACTCTGGAACAGCGAAGGAGGTCGGAGCTCCGAATCCTTCTTACACTTGAGTGAGGCGTGATATTCCAAGCCTAGCTCTTTTGATTCCTCTTTGGGAGACCTGAATAGCATTCTCATTCTGCTTTCATAGGGACCAGGTCTCTGAGGCATATGTTAATGCAGGGAGAACAGTGGCGTTGAAGAGATGTGGCCGGAGCTGGAGGTTCTTTATCTTTTTAGCTATTTCTTCGATGCTTTGAAGGCATCCCATGCCGCTCTCTTCCTCCTGCGCAGCTCAGGTTTTAGGTCATTCATCATGTTGACTTCTCGACCTAGGTACACATAACTGCTGCATTCAGAGATGTCTGTTCCATCGAGAGTGAATGGGGCCTCTGGAACTAGTTCATTTTTCATGAACATAGTTTTGCTGAGATTCAGCTGTAGACCTATCTTTCCACATTCTTGGTCGAAGTCAGCCAGCATTTGTGCCGCTTGGCTAATGTTTGGTGTTATTAGAACGATGTCACCAGCGAAGCAGAGGTGGTTTAGTTGCCGACCGTCTATATTCACTCCCATTCCTTCCCATTCTAATTGTCGCATGATGTTCTCAAGGGTGGCACTGAAGAGTTTTGGTGAAATGGTATCAGCCCACTGAACCCCTCTTTTGACTTCTTATAGCAGTCACAGAAAATCTATACAACTTGCATGTATCTTCACAGAAACCAACCTGAAATATTCATGAACAAAGTACTCACAAAGGGCAATCCAGAGAGCAAACAGAGCGACTGGAGTCAGAAAGAGATACTCTCGAGAAAGAAGTCTAGTGTGGGTGCAACTGCATGATGGGCCAGAGAGGTATTCCATAGGTGAGTTTGCTTTCCTTGTACATGGCTTATCATGGCCTGACCCCCAGAACTGCATAGGGTCACCACAGCACCATCAAGCATTACTCCTGGGCATAGAACAAGGGATATTCCCTGAACACTGGCAGGTATAGCTCAAAAATCCAAAAATCAAATCAAAACAAGCATTTGGGAAGAGATAGTTAAGATGCATATCTTTATCCTGGAGAGTTTCCTGTCATTTTCTGTTTTCCTTTTTGCTTTTTATGTTGTTTGGTTTTGGACCACTGTCGGGAATGCCACTGGTGTCCCCGACAGTGTCGGGAGCAGAGATTCTCTTCTACCTCCGAGGACACCGGTGACAGATGAAAACTCACGAGTCAGGTGCAGTTCCAAAAATGGCTTTTAATAGTATAAAAGCTCTTCCACAGCACTCCAATATAATGAACAAACTTTAGCTCTGGTCTGAACTTAGACCATACAAAAGAGCCTAAGTCTCCCACCAAAGAGAGAGGATCTCACCCGAGCTGAGTCCTACCCAGAAGGAGCAAAAAGGCCAAAGAGCAAAAAGCCAAAAGTCAAAAGCCGAGGCCGAGGGAGACAAAAGCCAAAAGCTAAAAGGCCCAAAAGGCAAAAGGTGAAGGGGCCTCAAGTCAGCCCCTTTATATACACCAAAGTAATCCAACCGGGAGGGGGCATGTCAACAAAGAACTCTAAACAGAGTGTAGTGCCACACCTTATTGCAGGTATAAACAAAGGTTATGCCAAGGACTAAGGGAGATTATCTCTTATGTAAAATACTGGAGAGAGAGAGAGGGCTGATATAAAATAATACATCTTAACTTCATGAGCTTCATGTAATCTAGATGGTACCCACAAGGTCCTTCTTATTATTATCTGCACCAGGGTGATTCTGAGTATCTTGTTCTCGTGTACTAAGCACTCTCGCCTGCTTAGAGCAAACTAGTATGATCCTTCCTATAGTCTTCCTATAGTCTCAGCGTAGCCAGGGTGGTAGTCTCCTGGTAAATTCTAACTGTCCCATGCTGGGTGCAGTGGGTATAAAGAGGAGCTGTGCCCAATCTAGAAAACATAGAAGTCTTAGTAGATGTATAAGTCAGAAGGTATTCAATCAAGGTGACTTCTGTAAGTGCCACACCCTCTAGCAGTGTTTACATAGAAGGCAAAACAACAAAACTCCCAGAATAGCTAAAGGGAGAGTTGTGGAGGACAGGTTTAGCTATTCTGGGAGTGGGCAAAACAACAAAACTCCCAGAATAGCCAAACCTGTCCTCCAAATGACCACACCCACCAATGCTCAGGAGCTACTACTGGCTCTGTGTTCAAGAATCACTCCTACATTGACTGGACCCATACGATCCTATGGGATGCAAGTAAGGGTAAGTGCCTTACCCACTATACCATTGCTCTGACTCCTCCTTATTAGATTCCTGAAATAGAATTTAAGATTATTGACTTGAGAATATTCTTTTTAATTAAACATTTAACATTATGATTTGTCTCTAAAACTTTGTTCAAAATATTTTCCAAATCTTGTGAAAATTTTTCTTCTATTACTCATAGCAGTATATTGCTTAATTTCTAAATAATCACAATGTTTCAAAACTATTATTCTTACAAAAAATTAAACCATAGGTTTATGGTTTAATTTTATTATTTGGTGAATAAAGTTTACTTATTTAAAAATAATGAAAACAGGGAAAACAAATTCAACATAGAGAATTGAACAATAAAATATTATTTGACCTAATAATTTTTCTAAAATTCTATTTATTAAATTTCAAATATGTTTACCTTCTGTTAATATAGTTCTATTTTTCTAAAAACAAAACTTAACCAAAATATGTGCTGGAGACATGGCTTTTATGGTGGAACACCTCATTTAATGTGGCCTTGCATTTCAGATTCTGGGGCTGCATGAGCTTCACCCTGGTGGTCACTAGGGACCTGCTCCACACCCTGGAGTCTCTACAGAAGTACCCTTTGACCCCAAGCATTGTATTTAAGTAAACAAAAACTCAGAGTGTAGTAGTCTCAAGACAGAAGTCAGTCTTATAATTCCAAGTTCACATTTTTATTATGGCCATGCTACATAGTGCTGATGACCTCCCTTGAAAAGCAACTGAATGCAGGATCACTGATGTAACTGCTTTTCGGACCTTTTCCTTCTGTCATGAATCAAGAAGTATGTCATACACAGACATGCTTATAAATCGACTAGTTTCATTTATCCTTTATCTGTTAATAACAGCAAGGCAAGCTTATGCTCCCCCACCAAAGTTGTGTATACCTGTGCTTCAGCAATAGCACTTTTAAAATCCAATTAAGCCTCATGCATGGAGGAATAAGACTTACTCCTCAAGGCAAAGTTTCATATATCTTCCCACTGTTATCTCCACCACATATTTTCGTTTCCTACAACAAACCAAATTATCATGGTGTTCCACAGAGTCAAATGTTAATACAGGGTAAGCCAATTTGTGATAAGCTTGAGGAAGAGATAACCCTAGGTATGTAGCACTGGCATAGTAATACAAGCTGACCGACTCCTTAGGAATGATTCACCTCAAAAGCAGAATTTAAGCAGAAATTCATCAAGACCAGACTTGCACTTAGAGGAAACACACGCACTCACAGTCACAGCAACTGTAAATAAACCATATCTGGGTAGCCCAGGCTTCTCTACCTCTCTTCTCTTGTCAGACTTCTGGAGTCCTGCTGATATGACTAGATCTAGCCAACAGTTCTGAGAGTCCTGGTCAGTCATTTGATTCTAGACAGAATAATGAGATTAAAAAATAAGCTCTTCTGATCCTCTCTTCTTTCCTCCTCCTTCCCTTCCTTTTATCTTTTTCCCTTCTTTCCCTATTTAACCAATACAGAGAAAATCTGAGTAAAAGAATGGATAAAACTAAATTCCAATTACCATCATGTTAAACTGTGGAGCTGGCTGTGCCAGAAGTGAAAGCAACCTGTGTACCACTAAGATAATGGAGTCAATAAATTCCCTATGGTTTTTCTAATGTCTTCCTTATCTTCTTGCTACACTAGTTTAATGGTATTTTTCTAAGAGTTTAATTTTGGAAAATAGCAACCAATCTTTCTTAACAGTGGCTTTGTATATCTTTGCCTGAAAAATCAGATATCAAGGACAGTGACCATTTAGCTCCATCAGTCCTTAACTGGCTGGTCCCCAAAATTCAGCCTTGCCCATTATTTTTGATAATCAATTATCAACTGAAATATATTTTGGGAGAATTTAATCGAGAATGATTGAAATTATTTTATTAATAGAAAATAAATTCTATTATGAACTCCTAAGATCAGAAACAGTTAAACACCTGCAAGTTAATGGCATTTTTAGTTGATAATTGTCGGGAACGCCGCCGGGGTCCCGACAGTGTCAGGACAAAGGTTGTCTTCTACCTCCGAGGACGCCGGGAGAACAGATGAAAACTCACGAGTCGGTGCAGTTCCAAAATGGCTTTTAATAGTACAAAGCTCTTCCACAGCACTCCAATATAATGAGCAAACTCTAGCTCTGGTCCGAACTTAGACCATACAAAAGAGCCTATGTCTCCCACCAGAGAGGAAGGATCTCACCCGAGCTGAGTCCTACTCAGAAGAAGGAGCAAAAGGCCAAAGAGCAAAAGGCCAAAAGCCAAAAAGCCAAAAGCCGCAGGAGCCAAAAAGCTGAAGGCTGAGGAAACAAAAGGGGCAAAAGGTGAAGGGGCCTCAAGTCAGCCCCTTATATACACCAAAGTAATCCAATCGGGAGGTTGTCATGCCAACAAAGAACCCTAAAAAGAGTGTAGTGCCACACCCTAGTGCAGGTATAAACAAAGGTTACACCAAGGACTAATCCCGAGATTATCTCTTATGTAAAAACACTGGAGAGAGAGGGGCTGATATAAAGTAATACATCTTTGTTGGAGGACATGTTTAGCTAATCTGGGAGTTTTGTTGTTTTGCTCACTCCCAGCTTAATCTTATTTAAGCCAATGTTCATTCTAATGAGATCTCTCTTCTATGTAAACACTGCTAGAGGGTGTGGCAATTACAGAAGTCACCTTGATTGAATAACTTCTGACTTATACATCTACTAAGACTTCTATGTTTTCTAGATTGGGCACAGCTCCTCTTTATACCCACTGCACCCAACGTGGGACAGTTAGAATTTACCAGGAGACTACCACCCTGGCTACGCTGAGACTAAAGGTAGACTATAGGAAGGATCATACTAATTTGCTCTAAGCAGGCGAGTATGACCCTTTCAGTACATGAGAACAAGATACTCAGAATCACCCTGGTGCAGATAATAAGGACCTTGTGGGTACCATCTAGATTACATGAAGCTCATGAAGTTAAGATGTATTACTTTATATCAGCCCCCCTCTCTCCAGTGTTTTACATAAGAGATAATCTCGGGATTAGTCCTGGTGTAACCTTTGTTTATACCTACAATAGGGTGTGGCACTACACTCTGTTTAGGGTTCTTTGTTGGCATGACAACCTCCCCGATTGGATTACTTTGGTGTATATAAGGGGCTGACTTGAGGCCCCATCACCTTTTACCTTTTGCCTTTTGGGCCTTTTTACCTTTTACCTTTTGGTTCCTCAGCCTTCAGCTTTTGGCTCCTGCGGCTTTTGGCTTTTGGCTTTGGCCTTTTGCTCTTTGGCCTTTTTGCTCCTTCTGGGTAGGACTCAGCTCGGGTGAGATCCTCTCTCTTTGGTGGGAGACTTAGGCTCTTTGTATGATTTAAGTTCGGACCAGAGCTAAAGTTTTTCATTATATTGGAGTGCTGTGGAAGAGCTTTTGTACTATTAAAAGCCATTTTTGGAACTGCACCGGACTCGTGAGTTTTCATCTTTCTCCCGCGTCCTCGGAGGGTAGAAGACAACCTCTGTCCTGACATTGTCGGGACCCCGGCGGCGTTCCCGACATTTGGCGTCCCTGGTGGGCATCCCCACAACTGGAGGTCCCAATTAAGTTGCTGATGAACTTTTCATGAAGCTGGGAGCAGAACTACAACCGTGAGTTAAAATGGGTTACTTCTCGGAGTTTTTTTCTTTGTTCTGGCTTGACCTGCTTTCTCCAGGTGATAGCAGTAGTCTCGACTTTTTGTAACTCCTTCTTGTCTTTCAAAGAGTCACGAATTAAATCTAGGGAAACAGATTTTTAAGGCTTGACGATAACCTAGAGAAAAGAAAAGAAGCATCCAGAGGAGGCAGACTCTCAAACCGAAAATCTGCCTGGAGTTAATACCTCCGAGGCGAAGATGCCCCTCTAACGGAAAGGGATGCTCGGTTTGAGGGTTTCCCAGAGTTCTTACAAGCTCTTACAAGCTCAGAGGGGAGGAACAGAATTCCCTGAGCCTGTCCAGGCCTCAAAAGGCTGGTAGTTCCTCCTGGTCTCAATTTAATAGTCAAAGAGCAAAGCTCTGGGAGCTTCACAACATTCCTCATGATCACTCTTTAATTTGGTCTTTTCTGGTGCTAACTCTTATGATTTTGTGATAAAACTGCACCTTTCCCAACGGGAGCTGAGTGCAAGTTTTGGTGAGCAAGCTGTTAAGTTTAAAGTAGAGGCTTTCCCAGACCTTTGGTTTAAGGAAATGAAAGGTCAGATTTCTTGGTGGCATCATTATTTAATTCAGCTGGAAAAGAGCTTTAGGCTCTATTTACAGTTGCCTGCCACTTTCATGTGCACCATAGCTTTCCATAGAAACAAACCGGACTAAATTATCCGCCTTTTATTTGTCTGTGCTCAGTCCCACGTGGCTGGAGTTAGCAGACAATTAAGTTACGTGATTGGATATTTATGGCAAATGACTTCTGGCAAATGAATAGTTTTGGCGAATGATTTATGGTAAATGTTATGGCTAATGACAAATTGTTAAACGTGCTCAAAAAACTTTCAGAATCAGTTGTTGAAACAAAAGACAGGTATCATTACCATTTTCACCTTAAATTTGTCTCAAGGAGAGCCGCTGGATAACACTGACAAACTCAAAAAACCAATCAATTCACCTAAGTAAAAAATTGATTATAAATGGATAGCAGGTCTAAAAACCTCATTTCTTTCAATACCGGTCTAAAAAACACCTAATTTTTTTTCACTATAAAGTCTTAATTTTAAGTTGCAAACTGCTGTTCAAACCTCCCGGGTTGGTTAATGATAATCTTGCTTTGCAGCCTGTTGAACATGGTCCATCTTTAGTAACAATAATTTTGCTTTAAGGATGGTTCAACATTCGCAAGTCAATCAACATAATACATCATATCAATAAGAGAAAAAATAAAACCATATGATCCTATCAATAGAACGCAGAAAAAGCATTTGACAAGATCCAGCACCCGTTCATGATTAAAACCCTCCAGAAAATGGGGAATTGAAGGGACTTTCCTCAAGATAGTTACAGCCATCTACCAAAAGCCCACAGCGAGCATCATTCTCAATGGGAAAAGTTGAAAGCCTTCCCCCTGAGATCAGGGACAAGACAAGGTTGCCCACTCACCTCTTTTATTCAACATAGTACTGGAAGTACTTGCCATAGCAATCAGAGAAGAAAAGGACATCAAGGGCATCCAGATAGGCAAGGAAGAAGTCAAGCTATCATTATTTGCAGATGACATGATATTATACCTAGAGAACCCTAAACTCTCTACCAAAAACTCCTAGAAACAATAGATGCATATAGTAGAGTGGCAGGATACAAAATCAACACGCAAAAGTCGGTGGCTTTCCTATATACAAATAACGAAAGAGAAGAAAGGGATATTAAGGAAACAATTCCATTCACAATTGTGCCACAGAAAATCAAATACCTAGGAATCAACTTACCCAAGTGTGTAAAGGACCTGTACAATGAAAACTACAAGACACTGCTCCAAGAGATAAAAAGAGGACACAAGGAAATGGAAACACATTCCCTGCTCATGGATGGGGAGAATCAACATTGTCAAAATGGTAATACTCCCTAGAGCTCTATACAGATTCAATGCAGTCCCTATGAGGATACCCATGACATTCTTCAAAGAAATTGACCAAACAATCCTGAAATTTGTATGGAGCGATAAACCCCCCAAGGATAGCTAAAAGCAATCCTCGGGAAAAAAGAAGATGGGGAGGCATCACCTTACCCAACTTCAAACTGTACTACAAGGCAGTAGTAATTAAAACAGCATGGTATTGGAATAAAAACAGACCTGTGGACCTATGGAATAGAATTGAGTATCCTGACACCCAACCTCAAACACATGATCATTTAATCTTTGATAAAGGGGGCAACGAGTCTAAAATGGAGTAAGGAAAGCCTCTTCAACAAGTGGTGTTGGGAAAACTGGGCAGCAACATGTAAAAAAATGAATTTGGACCTGTGTCTAACACCATGCACAAAAAATCAGATCAAAGTGGATTAAAGATCTCAATATCAGACTTGAATCCATAAAGTACATTGAAGAAAATATAGGAAAAACCCTCCATGACATTGAAGCTAAGGCATCTTCAAAGATGAAACATCTCTAACAAAGCAACTAGAAGAAAAGATAAATATATGGGACTACATGAAACTAAAAGCTTCTGCACCTCAAAAGAAACAGTGACTAAGATACAAAAGCAGTCCACAGAATGGGAAAGAATATTCACCCAATACTCATCTGATAAGGGGTTAATATCCAGGATATATCAGGCACTGGTAGAACTTTACAAGAAGAAAACAAACAACCCCATCAAAAATGGGGAGAAGAAATGAACAGAAACTTCAGCAAGGAAGAAATTCGAATGGCCAAAAAACATATGAAAAAATGCTCATCATCACTAATCATCAGAGAGATGCAAATCAAAACAACAATGAGATACCACTTTACACCACAGAGACTGGCACATATTCAAAAGAACAAGAACAACAAGTGCTGGCGTGGGGTGGGGGAAAAAGGGGACACTCATCCATTGTTGGTGGGAATGCCGGGCTGGTACAGCCTTTCTGGAAAACAATATGGACATTCCTCCAAAGACTAGAAATTGAACTCCCATTTGACCCAGCCATACCACTCCTGGGAATCTACTCTGGGAAACCAAAAATACGCAGCGGAAACACCATCCCTACTTTTATGTTCATAGCAGCATTATTCACAATAGCCAGAATCTGGAAGCAACCCGAGTGCCCGAAAATAGATGACTGGATAAAAAGCTTTGGTACATCTACACAATGGAATACTATGCAGCTGTTAGGAAAAAATGAAGTTATAAAATTTCCTATAAATGGATGGACATGGAGAAGATTATTTTGAGCGAAATTAGCCAGAAGGAGAGAGACAGTTACAGAATGACTGCATTTATCTGCATAACATAAATATATAGGTACATATTATGATACCAATATCCAAGGTCAAGTGAAACATAGATCAGGAGGTCCTGTCAAAGGTGGAAATTATCACAAACGTGTGGGTTTCAGAGGCTAGGTAAGACAGAAAATGGAACAGTGTGCTAACAATTGTGAGGGGTACTAATGCCAACCTAGAACTGAGCATTAAATAGAGGCAAAAGGATACACATGACAACCCTTTAATGTATGTTCTGTAATCCATAGTCTGGAGAGGAAGGAAAAGAGAAAGATAGAGAAATGGAAAGAAATAAAGAACCTGCCATGGAGGAGGGCTGGGGAGGGGGGAGGGAACCGGGACGTTGGTGGTGGGAGATGGGCACTGGTGGCGGGATGGGTGCTGCTACACTGTATGACCAAAACCCCAAATATGAACTTTTTAATTGTATATCTTTGTAATTGTAAAAAAAAAAATAAAAAAAAAAAAATAAAAAAA
>JAJIBD010009051.1:0-49441 GCA_021461705.1 Cryptotis parvus | reverse complement strand
CACACCCATCTCCGGTGGGGACTGTCACCCCCACACCCATCTCCGGTGGGGACTGTCACCCCACACCCATCTCCGGAGTGGGACTGTCGCCCCACACCCATCTCCGGTGGGGACTGTCACCCCCCACACCCATCTCTGGAGGGACTGTCACCCCCACACGCAAACCTCCCAGGTCGGGCCTTGCTGTCCCCGCGGCTCCGCCCTTGTCTCGGGCTGGACGTCTGGCCCAGGGGGCCTCCCGCTCCGCAAAAGCAGATCCGGGCGCCCCGCTCCTGCATGCCCAGCTGCTGGGCACCACGCGAGTCAGCCCCAGGGGAGACGCGGGCAGCCGGCGTCCTCCCAGCTCAGGCGCAGGGGCCCGGGCGTCTCCCGGACACTGTCCTAAGCTTTCCATCACTTTTGGTTGTGGACTCATGGGTTCGCCAGCCTCGCCACTTCCCGATGCTCTTTCCAAGCCAGTGGCTCCCGGCAGCCTCCGTCGCGCTTCGGGGGGCGTCGCGGCCACGCTCGGGCTGGCCAGCACCCCGGGGCCCTTCCTCCGCCGGGCACCGCTTCCTGCTCCGGGGCCTCGCTGCGCGCGTGCGCGGGGCGGGGCCTAAGGTGGCCACGCCCTCGACCACGCCCTTCCTCTCCCCGCCCCGTCCCGGGAGCGTTTGGACGAGGGCCGGGGCGCTGCGGCTTCTCTTCTGCGTCCTCGCGCGGCCTCGTCCTCGCCCTCCGGCAACGCCTCGGCTCCTCCCTTCCTTCCTCCCTCCTTCCCAGCGCTCGCAGGCCGGAAAGGGAAATGGGCGAGCGTGCCCGCGCCAGACC
Source organism: Cryptotis parvus (assembly GCA_021461705.1). Lineage (NCBI taxonomy): Eukaryota > Metazoa > Chordata > Mammalia > Eulipotyphla > Soricidae > Cryptotis > Cryptotis parvus. The sequence continues at coordinate 48,631 of JAJIBD010009051.1, read as the reverse complement.
TGCTGCCCCTTCGCTAGGACAGGGCCTGGAGCATCAGCGAGCGTCCAGGAGGAAACCCAGACCCTCTTGGCCAGCGGTCACCGCTCGACATCCAGCCCGGGAGGACTTCCCGGCCGTGGGGAGCCGAGGCCGCGAGGCTCAGCTGCTGGTTCTGTCCGTTTTGACAGCTTTGCCGCGCGCTGGGGCAGAACTGCAAAGCTTTGAGAGGCAGCCACTGGGACCCTGGGATTCTCCAACACCGTGGTCAGAGCCTGCTCGCGGCCCTGACCTTCGCCGATGCGGCCCAGTGCCCGGCGTGAGCCCAGCACCCATATGAACCCCTGAGCACTGCCCACAGTGATCCCTGAGCGCAGAGCTAGTAGGGAGTAAGGCCTGACCCTGCTGGATGTGGCCCCCCAAACAAAAACTTTTGGGGGTTCCACCCCCGCGATGCTCAGGGGTTACTCCTGTCTCTGCACTCAGGAATTACTCCTGGCGGTGCTCCGGGGACCCTATGGGATGCCGGGGATCGAACCGGGTCGGCTGCGTGCAAGCAAATGCCCTCCCCTGCTGTACTCTCTGGCCCCAGCAAACTATTTTAGAGAAAGAAAATGGGCAGATACAGAGACTGACAAGCAGACGAAGGCGATGCTCTCATCCCCATAATCGTCACTGTCACTGTCACTGTCTTCCCGTTCATCGCGGGCACCAGTAACATCTCCGTATGACCTGTCTCTTGCAAATAGAGCCCAAGGGCATCTGCTTGCTCCAGGAATATAAAGATCCTCAATCCATTCTGGAATGAGGTCTATAATTGTTACTGGTATCTGGCATATCAAATACAACACAGGTAGCTTGCCAGGCTCTGCCGTGCAGGTAGCATACTTTTTTTTTGGGGGGCTCACACCCGGCAATGCTCAGGGGTTTCTCCTGACTCTGCACTCAGGAATTACTCCTGGCGGTGCTCGGGGGGACCATATGGGATGCCGGGATCGAACCTGGGCCGGCTCAGGCAGGCCACATGCAAGGCAAACGCCCCTACCCGCTGGGCTATCGCTCCGGCCCCATGGTAGCATACTCTTGTAGTCATCTCAAAATCCAGCATTTATTGATGAACCGCGGGGCCGCAAGCAGATCCAGGCTGTGATAGGCTGGTCTGCTGGGTGGAGTTCTGACGAGGGGGAAGTCCAGATGTGGAAAATGGAGGCCCCTCATGGAGTGGGGGTCGTCTGGCTACGGGGCTGGAGTGATAGCCCAGCGGGTAGGGCGTTGCCTTGCACACCCATGCAGCCCAGGTTCGATCCCTGGCATCCCATATGGTCTCCTGAGCACCGCCAGGAGTAATTCCTGAGTGCGGAGCCAGGAGTAACCCCTGAGCATCGCCGGGTGTTGCCCCTCCCCCAAAAAAAAAGAAAAGAAACATGCAAGGCAGACACCTTAACCTCTCTACTATCTCTGCCCCATAGTCATCGGTGACCTGAAATTAAAGCCAGCGAAACTTGTCACACACAATTTCCATTAGTGTGCCCAGAGAAGACCAGCATCACCGCATTTTGGGGGGCTCTGTGCAGACACTCACGTCTCCATGGATTGCGGGACATTTTAGACTGTCCCTCACAGTGAGAGAGGTGCTGCCCATTTCATGCTCAGCATAGCACACCCAGGCCCTGAGTCCCAGCCGCTCTACTCCTCAGGACTTACTTACGCAGGAGACTCCATAGCAAAACGGTTCACGGTGGTCACAGGCATAGTCATCATAACCCCAAGCTGACAGCACCCCGGGCCCTGGCGAGCCAGTGGGATGGAATGGTCACAGTAGAAACTGATGAGGAGAGACCATGAACACCCCACACAGAGGGGTCCTGAGAAGAGCAGAGGAAAAGCCGGCACAGGAAGAAGGGCGGATAAGCTTCCCGAGATGTGCCATGAGGGGAATCGGGCGCAATGAGCCAGAGTGGAGGAAAGCAGACGAGGGTTTTGCTTCGGCTGAGAGGCAGGGAGGAGTGGAAGGAGACGCGAGGGGCTTTCCGGGCTGGCAGTAGGCTCTGTGCTGGCAGTAGGCTCTGTGCTGGCAGTAGGCTCTGTGCTCCCGGGCCGGGCTCGGCTGTAGCCACGCTCCTGCCCAACACTATTGGACCTAAGGAACTTTAGTTCTCTTAAGACCTTTAACTTTGGGCCGGAGTGATAGCACAGCAGGGAGGGCGTTTGCCTTGCCCGCGGCCAACATGGGTTCGATCCCCAGATTCTCATATGGTCCCCTGAGCACCACTGGGAGTAATTCCTGAGTGCAGAGCCAGGGGTAACCTCGAGCATTACCAGATGTGACCCCCAAAAAAAAAAAAGAGCTTTAGCAAATATCTTTCAATAAAATATAGGTAATGCCAAAACTTGAGTGAAAATACAAATTGCAAAAGAACATTAAAGCATGGTAATATTATGGACCATTTTATAGCACATTTTATGGACCGAAGCCATTCCGTTAAGTTGTTTTTGACAAGTAACAATTGCTAGCTAAAATGTTTGTGATTTTCAGGTGATTTAGAAAAGGAAATTAGGGGCTGGGGGTGTGATTTTCCAGTCAAGCACCCCTTGCCCAGGTGAGCTACTGGATTCGCTCCCTGGCACCAAAGGAAGGAGGAAAGAAGATGGGAATGAGGAAGGCCTGAGCTGGAGCCATTCCCAGGAGAGATGGAAAGAGAGGGAGGGAGCGGAGATGGAGCTGCAGCTGGATTCCCGGAGAGATGGAGCAGAGAGGGGAGTGAGAGATGGAGCTGCAGCTGGATTCCCGGGAGAGATGGAGCAGAGAGGGAGGGAGCAGAAATGGAGCTGCAGCTGGATTCCCGAGAGAGATGGAAAGAGAGGGAGGGAGAGATGGAGCTGCAGCTGGATTCCCGGGAGAGATGGAAAGAGAGGGAGGGAGCAGAGATGGAGCTACAGCTGGATTCCCGGGAGAGATGGAGCAGAGAGGGAGGGAGAGATGGAGCTGCAGCTGGATTCCCGAGAGAGATGGAAAGAGAGGGAGGGAGTGGAGATGGAGCTGCAGCTGGATTCCCGGGAGAGATGGAAAGAGAGGGAGGGAGCGGAGATGGAGCTGCAGCTGGATTCCCGGAGAGATGGAAAGAGAGGGAGGGAGCGGAGATGGAGCTGCAGCTGGATTCCCGGGAGAGATGGAAAGAGAGGGAGGGAGCGGAGATGAGCTGCAGCTGGATTCCCGGGAGAGATGGAAAGAGAGGGAGGGAGCAGAGATGGAGCTGCAGCTGGATTCCCGGGAGAGATGGAGCAGAGAGGGAGGGAGCGGAGATGGAGCTGCAGCTGGATTCCCGGGAGAGATGGAAAGAGAGGGAGGGAGCAGAGATGGAGCTGCAGCTGGATTCCCGGGAGAGATGGAGCAGAGAGGGAGGGAGCAGAGATGAGCTGCAGCTGGATTCCCGGGAGAGATGGAAAGAGAGGGAGGGAGCAGAGATGGAGCTGCAGCTGGATTCCCGGGAGAGATGGAAAGAGAGAGGGAGTGAGAGATGGAGCTGCAGCTGGATTCCCGAGAGAGATGGAAAGAGAGGGAGGGAGCGGAGATGGAGCTGCAGCTGGATTCCGGAGAGAGATGGAAAGAGAGGGGAGGGAGGCGGAGATGGAGCTGCAGCTGGATTCCCGGAGAGATGGAAAGAGAGAGAAAGATCTGGAGCGAGTGCATCACCTGATCCCCCACCCGCATTCTCGGTAACACTGTTTCTCTCTGATGTCAGGTCAATATCAGCACCCAGGAGCAGTGGGAAGAGATGCTCGGTTCCAAAGGACTGACTGGTAATTAATTTAAGTAATGTTGAGATCGAGGCCAGAGCAATAGTAAAGCAGGGACAGCGTTCACCATGCACACAGCCAACCTGGTTTCGATCCCCGGCATTCCATATGGTCCCCCGAGCACCCCCACACCCCCAGTAGTAATTCCTGAGTGGAGAGCCAGGAGTAACCCCTGAGCATCGCCGGTGTGACTCAAAATAAAAAAAAAAAAAAAAAAAAGTTGACATCCACTCTTTTTACTCTATTTAATTTGTTTGTTTTTGAACCATATCCGGTGGTGTTCCAGGGTTACTCCTGGCTCTGCACTTAGAATCCCTGATGGTGGGGCTCAGGGGTCCCAGGAGTACCAGGAACCATCGGTTGGTTGTGCACAAGGCAAGCACCCGCTGAGCTGTCACTCCAATCCCAAGAGCTATCCTTTCAACCCTTACTAAATGCCACAGAGCCGTGAAGAGAAGCGTGGCAACAGCCCCAGTGCCTGTCACCCGAGCTCCCTCAGCCCCCGGCCAGTGGGCCAGCTCAGAAGTGCCTGTCAGGCTTGGCAGAGCAGCCGGACCTGTGCTTTGCGGGAGGGAGCGGTGCTCACAGGAGGGGCCTGCTTCTCCGTTCCATGCAGTGGTCGACGTCTACCAAGGCTGGTGTGGTCCCTGCAAACCTGTCGTGAACCTGTTCCAGAAGCTGAGGCTCGAGCTGGGCCTGGACCTCCTGCATTTCGCACTAGTAAGAGCCTCTCGCGACATGGTGGAAGGTGTTAAAACTGGGACCATCTGTGGGGCTGCCTTAAAGCTCGGGCCGGGCTGGGAGTGTTGTGGGGCTGCCTTAAAGCTCGGGGCCGGGCTGGGAGTGTTGTGGGGCTGCCTTAAAGCTTGGGCCAGGCTGGGAGTGTTGTGGGGCTGCCTTAAAGCTCGGGCCGGGCTCAGAGTGTTGTGGGGGCTGCTTGGGGGCGGGCTGGGAGTGTTGTGGGGCTGCCTTAAAGCTGGGGGGCGCGGGGGAAGGGGGCCGGAGCGATAGCCCAGCGGGTAGGGCGTTTGCCTTGCACAAGGCCAGCCTATGCCAGCCCGGTTCGATCCCGGCAACCCATATGGTTCCCCGAGCACCGCCAGGAGAAATTCCTGAGCAAAGAGCCAGGAGAACCCCTGAGCATTGCCGGGTGTGACCCAAAAAAGCAAAAAAAAAAAAAAAAAAAAAAAAGATCGGACCGGGCTGGGAGTGTTGTGGGGCTGCCTTAAAGATCGGGCCAGGCTGGGAGGCGTTGGCTGCACTTCAATCCTGGAGAGAGAGACCGACACTCACCCCTCCCCAGGTGCAGGGCTGGGCAGGGACAGGGACCGTGATAGCGTCAGACTGTCTCTGTGGCGAGTCTTCTGTGAGCGGGAAACAAGTCTCATGTCACTCTTCACAGCTCTGTTCCCCAGCCAGGCCCCCCAGCACGTTCCAAGCGAAGACCACTAGGGGGCAAGCTGTTAGGAGAGGGCCCAGAGGAAGGAACCGAGAAGGGAAGGGACCCCAGAGGAAAGAAGCCAAGATGTGGGTGCCGTGGACACTAGGCCCAGGACAGTGGTTAAGAACCTGAGGGAAAGGAGAAGGAGCAGTGAGGCCTTTAGCAGAGAGACCGGCTGGGGGGGGGAGGTGTAAATGGATGTGTGTGTGGTAACGTGGGGTGGGGACGTGAAGGTTGGTGCCGTGGATGCTGTGTGGCCTGTGAGGGTGTGTGTAGCATTGGGTCTGTGGGATGTGAGTGTGTAGTACTGGGGTATGTGGCATGTGACGGTGTATGTAGTGTTGGGGTGTGTTGTACGGGTAGTAGCAGTGTGTGAGGTGTGTATGTAGTGGGTGGTGTGGGTTGTAAGTGTGGTGGTAGGTGGAAAGTGTGGTGTATGATGGTATAGGACGTTTGTGCAGCAACAATGTTGGGCCTCATTCCCAACGAATGGAGACGCTTACTGGCGCCCGCTCGAGCAAATTGATGACCAACGGGAAGACAGTGACAAGTGACAAGTGTGGTGTGTGAATGTGTGGCAGGTGATGTGGGCGTGTGTGTGTATGTGATGTAGATAGTATGGGATGTGTGTTGTGTGGCATGTGTGATACTTGAGTATGTGATATGCGGTAGCTGTTGTATGTGTGAGGAGCGCTTGGCACCTGCCCACAGCGCCCACCTATGTCTTGTTTTCCCCAGGCTGAGGCTGACTGTCTTGATGTCCTTCAGAAGCACCGAGGGAGATGTGAGCCCACATTCCTGTTTTACGCAGTAAGTCCACGGTCAGGCTCCTTCATGCGCATTCAGAGAGGATGCCACTGGCTTAGTTCTCACACCAGTCTCCCCTAGGCCTCACTGACTCTCAAAAAGGTGCCAGGTTCTCAGGGGCTCTCGCCTTTCATTTGGGGGTGACTCTTCCGCTGACTTACTGGCAGTAGCGGGTGGGGGTACCCTGTCCTGGTGTGTGTCTGGGTCTCATCATTGGGGTGACCCTTCTCCATGGCACAGCCATCCTGGAATCTGGTACTTTCTCTGGCAGAAAGTCCGAAACTCTGCGGTAAAGGCCCATCACTAACTGGGCTCCTGCCTCTGGCCACCGCTGTGCTGGTGCGATTCTCCTTGGGAATGAGGCCCCAAGGCTGCAGCCCTGAGGAGACTGTCCCCCTGCACTGACCGTGGGCCCAAGAGGAGCTCTGCTGGAGAGGGCACAACACGGGTGGGCGGGGCCCGAGCCCGGGGAAACAGAGCTTTGGGACCCTCATACAGGTGGGCCGGGCCCTGAGCCCGCTGGGAAACAGAGCTTTGGGACACTCATACGGGTGGGCGGGGCCCCGAGCCCAAGGGAAAACAGAGCTTTGGGACCCTCATACGGGTGGGCCGCGCCCCGAGCCCGCTGGGGAAACAGAGCTTTGGGACACTCATACTGGTGGGGCCAGGGCCCCGAGCCTGCTGGGAAACAGAGCTTTGGGACACTCATACGGGTGGGTCGGGCCCCGAGCCCAGGGGAAAAACAGAGCTTTGGGGACACTCATACGGGTGGGCCGGGCCCCGAGCCTGCTGGGAAACAGAGCTTTGGGACACTCCATACGGGTGGGCCAGGGCTCCGAGCCTGCTGGGAAACAGAGCTTTGGGACACTCATACGGGTGGGCCGGGGCCCCGAGCCCAGGGGGAAACAGAGCTTTGGGACACTCATACGGGTGGGCCGGGCCCCGAGCCCAGGGGGAAACAGAGCTTTGGGACCCTCATACGGGTGGGCGGGCCCCGAGCCCGGGGAAACAGAGCTTTGGGACACTCATACGGGTGGGCGGGGCCCCGAGCCTGCTGGGAAACAGAGCTTTGGGACCCTCATACGGGTGGGCCGGGCCCCGAGCCTGCTGGGAAACAGAGCTTTGGGACACTCATACGGGTGGGGGCGCCCGAGCCCGGGGGAAACAGAGCTTTGGGACACTCATACGGGTGGGCCAGGGCTCCGAGCCTGCTGGGAAACAGAGCTTTGGGACACTCATACGGGGGGGCCGGGCCCCGAGTCTGCTGGGAAACAGAGCTTTGGGACCCTCATACGGGTGGGCCGGGCCCGAGCCCGGGGAAAAAGAGCTTTGGGACACTCATACGGGTGGGCCGGGCCCGAGCCCAGGGGGAAACAGAGCTTTGGGACACTCATAAGGGTGGGCCGGGCCCGAGCCCAGGGGGAAACAGAGCTTTGGGACACTCATACGGGTGGGCTGGGGCCCGAGCCCAGGGGGAAACAGAGCTTTGGGGACACTCATACGGGTGGGCGGGCCCCGAGCCCGGGGGAAACAGAGCTTTGGGGACACTCATACGGGTGGGCCGGGCCCCCGAGCCTGCTGGGAAACAGAGCTTTGGGACACTCATACGGGTGGGCCGGGCCCCGAGTCTGCTGGGAAACAGAGCTTTGGGACCCTCATGCGGGTGGGCCGGGGCCCGAGCCCAGGGGAAAAAGAGCTTTGGGACACTCATACGGGTGGGCCGGGCCCGAGCCCAGGGGGAAACAGAGCTTTGGGACACTCCATACGGGTGGGCCGGGCCCCGAGCCCGGGGAAACAGAGCTTTGGGACACTCATAGGGTGGGGCCGGGCCCCGAGCCTGCTGGGAAACAGAGCTTTGGGACACTCATACGGGTGGGCCGGGCCCCGAGTCTGCTGGGAAACAGAGCTTTGGGACCCTCATACGGGTGGGCGGGGCCCGAGCCCGGGGAAAAAGAGCTTTGGGACACTCATACGGGTGGGCCGGGCCCGAGCCCAGGGGGAAACAGAGCTTTGGGACACTCATACGGGTGGGCGGGGCCCGAGCCCAGGGGGAAACAGAGCTTTGGGACACTCATACGGGTGGGCGGGGCCCGAGCCTGCTGGGAAACAGAGCTTTGGGACACTCATACGGGTGGGCGGGCCCTGAGCCTGCTGGGAAACAGAGCTTTGGGACACTCATACGGGTGGGCCGGGGCCCCGAGCCGCTGGGAAACAGAGCTTTGGGACACTCATACGGGTGGGCGGGGCCCCGAGCCCGGGGAAACAGAGCTTTGGGACACTCATACGGGTGGCCGGGCCCCGAGCCCGGGGAAACAGAGCTTTGGGACACTCATACGGGTGGGCGGGCCCCGAGCCTGCTGGGAAACAGAGCTTTGGGACACTCATACGGGTGGGCCGGGGCCCGAGCCTGCTGGGAAACAGAGCTTTGGGACACTCATACGGAGTGGGCGGGGCCCCGAGTCTGCTGGGAAACAGAGCTTTGGGGACCCTCATACGGGTGGGCCGGGGCCCGAGCCCGGGGGAAAAAGAGCTTTGGGACACTCATACGGGTGGGCCGGGCCCGAGCCCAGGGGGAAACAGAGCTTTGGGACACTCATACGGGTGGGCCGGGGCCCGAGCCCAGGGGAAACAGAGCTTTGGGACACTCATACGGGTGGGCCGGGGCCCCGAGCCCGGGGAAACAGAGCTTTGGGACACTCATACGGGTGGGCCGGGGCCTTGAGCCTGCTGGGAAACAGAGCTTTGGGACACTCATACGGGTGGGCGGGCCCCGAGCCCGCTGGGAAACAGAGCTTTGGGACACTCATACGGGTGGGCCGGGGCCCCGAGCCCAGGGGGAAACAGAGCTTTGGGACCCTCATACGGGTGGGCCGGGCCCCCGAGCCCGGGAAACAGAGCTTTGGGACACTCATACGGGTGGGCCGGGCCCCGAGCCTGCTGGGAAACAGAGCTTTGGGACACTCATACGGGTGGGGCCAGGGCTCCGAGCCTGCTGGGAAACAGAGCTTTGGGACACTCATACGGGTGGGCGCGGCCCGAGCCCCGCTGGGAAACAGAGCTTTGGGACACTCATACCGGGTGGGCCGCGCCCTGAGGCCCGCTGGGAAACAGAGCTTTGGGACCCTCATACGGGTGGGCCGGGGCCCTGAGCCTGCTGGGAAACAGAGCTCTGGGACACTCATAGGGGTGGGCCGGGGCCCCGAGCCTGCTGGGAAACAGAGCTTTGGGACGGCTCATACGGGTGGGCCGGGGCCCCGAGCCTGCTGGGAAACAGAGCTTTGGGACACTCATGCGGGTGGGCCAGGGCTCCGAGCCTGCTGGGAAATAGAGCTTTGGGACACTCATACGGGTGGGCGGGCCCCGAGCCTGCTGGGAAACAGAGCTTTGGGACACTCATACGGGTGGGCCGGGCCCCGAGCCTGCTGGGAAACAAAGCTTTGGGCTCTCACCAGCTCCAGAGACTTCTGCCCCATGTCCAGGTCTGACTCACCACCTCATGTTCTAGGGGGTGAGCTAGTGGCAGTGGTGAGGGGAGCCAATGCCCCCTCCTGGAGAAAACCATCCTGGACCAGCTGGAGGCTGAGAAGAAGGTGCTGGCTGGAGGCGGAGAGAGGAGAGCGGTGAGAAGGGCTGGAGGAGGCGGAAGCCCCAAACAGGCCCCCAGAGCACCTTACGGTCCCCAAGGATACCTGCAAAGTTGCATGCAAGTGCCCCACACAACAGCCTCAGCCCACGGGATGTGTCCGAAAACCTTGAGAAAGCTGCCTTGGTCCCAACACCTGTCCTCTTTGATCCGGTGTTTTCTTCCCTGCCTGAGCCTCTGCCTGCTTTCTGGACGCTCAGCACCCACTCAGCAAGCCACCAGCCACGCTTCACGGAGTGGGGACTCTCCTGGTGACCGGCGCTCCTCATGCTCCAGAAGGGTTTGGGGAGTATTTTTCCGTGCATCAGGGCACATTCCTACATAACTGGCTGCCCTTGACATGGGCACGGCCTGGGCAAAGCTACCTCTGTGGGCCGGGCACCTGCAAGTGAAGCGAGCACTGCAGCACGCTGGCCAGAGCCTATTTGTGTACGATGGATGACCCGTGGCCATGTTTGGGGGTGGGGGCATGCGGTGCTGGGGGTGGAACTCAGGGCCTCGTGTGGGTGTGGCCATGTTCCATCCCTGGATCTGGGGCCCTGGCCCGCTCCCCTCCAAGAGGAGCCGGGGAAACCTGGAGCCTCCTATTTTTCCTCTCCATCCCTCTTGCCTTCGCCTCCCTGGAGAGAGGCAGAGTCACATTTTGAGGACAGCTTGGGCTTCCCCATCCATATAAAGGTTCCAGCCTGATCGTCTTAAAATTCTGCCATCCTGGCTCCAGAACAGCAGTACAGTGGGCAGCGGGCTTGCCTTGCATGGCATCCCTTAGGGTCTTCCAAGCACCACCAAGAGTAATTCCTGAATTCAGAGGCAGGAGTAAGCCCTGAGCACCACCAGGTGTGATCCTAAAACTAAATCCAGTCTCACACCCAGCACGGCCTCCCCCTTCCTTTGCTAGGATTTGCTTTAGTTATTTTTATGGGATTTTTTTTTTGGGGGTGTCTTGGTAGTACTTTAAATAGCTAACTACTTTCTGTGCCATTCGCTCCAGATTAAAGACGAAGCACTGTGTGGGGAGAGGGACGGTCTTCCCGTGAGCAGGGTGACGGTGGCCTTGAGGATGTGGGTGAGTGAATGCCGGAGCAGAACGCAGAAGGGCAAAGGAATACGTGGGGATCCATCGTGACCTCAGTGTCCTCCTGAGGACTGTCGGCCAACAAGGCCGGTCTTCCAAGGGAGAGGCCGAGCTGTGTGGCTGTGCAGGTCCATGGTGCTGGGGAGTACCTGGGCTACCCAGTGGCAACACTCGGGAGACCACGTGACGCTGGGATGGAGTGTGGGCCAGGCGCATGCTAGACACATGCCTTAACCCCTGGCTTTTCCACGGGGCCCTTTCATTTTGTTTTAAGGCCATATCCCATAGTTCTCAGGGACTAACTCCTGGCTCTGTGCTCAGGGATCACTCCTGGAGGTGCTTGGGAAACCATCTGGGGTGCTGGGGTTTGAACCTGGGTCAGCGGTGTGAAAGGCAAGAAGGCAAGAGCCTAAATCCCTGTACTAGCATTCTCTCTCTCTCTCTCTCTCTCTCTCTCTCTCTCTCTCTCTCTCTCTTTCTCTCTTGGCTTTCTGGGTCACACACCTGGTGATGTTCAGGGGCTACTCTTGGCTCTGCACTTAAGAATTACTCCTGGTGGGGCCAAAGAGATAGTCCAGTGGGTAGAGCGTTTGCCTTGCACGCAGCCGGCCCATGCTGGCCTGGGTTCGATCCCGGCATCCCATATGGTCCCCTGAGCACCGCCAGGAGTGGTTCCTTAGTGCAGAGCCAGGAGAAACCCCTGAGCATTGCTGGGGCGTGACCCAAAAAGCAAAAAAAAAAACAAATTACTCCTGGTGGTGCTCAAGGGACCTTATGGGATGCCGGGGATTGAACTCATGTTGGCACATGGAAGGCAAATGCCCTCCCCACTGTGCTATTGCTCTGGCCCCTATACTATCTCTCTGACCCAAGATGTGTTATTTTTTTTCTTTTTGGGTCACACCCGGCGATGCTCAGGGGTTACTCCTGGCTCTGCATTCAGGAATTACTCCTGGCGGTGCTTGGAGGACCATATGGGATGCCGGGGATTGAACCTGGATTGGCCGCGATGCAAGGCAAAAACCCTTCCTGCTGGACTATGGTTCCGGCCCCCAAGATGTGTTTTTAAATACACTCCAGACTTACTGAGCAACCTGAAGTCAGGGAAAGTCCGCTGGATGCTCTGTCCATGCCTGATCTCCAGCCTGCGGTGGGCAGTAACCTGTCCGCCTCTGGGTGGCATCATGGCCCCACTCACAGTGCCCCACTCTCATAGATGGCTGGTGTCTGGTCATGCACTTGCTGAAGGTTGTGTCCGAAAGACCCAAAGACAAACCATGGCTCAGGGTCCAGGGAAGCAGCTCAGAGGCTGAGTCCATGCTTAGCATGCAGGAGACCCCAGTGCCCCTCTAGCAGGGCAGGCAGGGTCCCCAGTACTGGCAGAAGCAGCCCCTAAGCATAGAGCGGGAAGTGCCATAGGCTCAACAACGGAAACAGGAACCGAAGGTGGAGCACGGCGATCAAGCAGTATGAAGCAAGCGAGAGCTTCAGTTCCTGGCTTGGCTGAGCCTAGAGTTCAAGTCTCTTATTCTGAGGACCAGAAAGCGGCTGCGACTCCCTCCCCCCCCCCAGGCTCAACTGAGGGCTGCAGCCTGGGCTCCTGCTTCTTCCAGACACTCCTGGAACAGCCCACTTGGTGGTGGTGGTGGGGTGTGTGTGTGTGTGTGTGTGTGTGTGCGTGTGTGTGCATGTGTGTGTGCGTGTGTGTGCATGTGTGTGTGTGTGTGCATGTGTGTGTGTGCGTGTCCCTGTCCTTGTGTGTGTGTATGTTCTCATGGGCAGCTCTGGGTCATCACCTGGGGTCTCTGGAACTGAATGTGGGGGGCAGGAGGTGAGGTGTGAAATATTTAGCAACAGTTTGTTTCTCAACATGCGGTGACCAAGATCGACTGGAAAGTCCATTGCATAAGGAATCGAGGGGTTCCCGGCAGTGTTCACCGATGTGGTTCTTTTGGGTCCCTTTTGGCCATGAGGGGTCATGAGTGGGACAAAGCTAAGAAGCCCTGACCTAGGGGCCAGTCCTTGGGGCACAAACGAAGAGGCCAGGTCAGAGGGTGGGGGGTAGGGGTGCTGGGGGTCACAGGAGGCCTGCGAGCAGGTGCGGAGGCTGGGGTGGGGAGCACAGAGCACAGAGAGCTCAGGAGCTGTGCGGGGGGCAACGAGGGCCTGAGGTTGGTGCAGGGGTGGGGTGGGCTGGGCCACAGAGGGCCTGAGGTTGGTGCAGGGGTGGGGGGCTGGGCCACAGAGGGCCTGAGGTTGGTGCAGGGGTGGGGTGGGCTGGGCCACAGAGGGCCTGTGGTTGGTGTAGGGGTGGGGGTGGGCTGGGCCACAGAGGGTCTGAGGTTGGTGCAGGGGTGGGGTGGGCTGGGCCACAGAGGGCCTGTGGTTGGTGCAGAGGCCCGTTCTCAGCACCTGCCCACTTCCTGCAGCTTCCTCAGGGAAGTCCTACACGGTGGCCATCATCAAGCCCGAGGCAGTGGCCCACGGCAAGGCGGAGGAGATGATCATGAAGGTGAGGGCCCCAGCCCAGCCACCTGGTGGTCACGGCCTTCCCTGGTCTGAAGCGGGGGGGGGGCACCATATACTGATGTTCTGGCATCCCCTGGGGGCAGAGAACTTTCTTGTTCTCCTGTTTGGGCCACACCCGCAGTGCTCAGGGCTTACTCCGACTGCACTCAGGGATCACTCCTGGTGGGCTTGGGGACCGTATGGGATGAGGGATTTACCCGGCCGGCTGTGTCACGGCAAACACCCTCCTCTCTGGCTATCGCTCCGTCCCCTTGGAAAGAGAGGTTCAAAGGAGGCTTCACGTGTCCATGAACCCTGAAGCAGCTGCCGTGGGGATGAGTGCCGCGGCCTGCACCCGCACTTCTCACCTTCCCTGTGGACTTGGCTGGCTTTGCCCTTTCCCATCATGTGTCCTTGTGATCTCCAGATCCAGGATGCCGGCTTCGACATTGTAACACACGAGGCGAGAACCATGACGGCGGCGGAAGTGCGGCTTGTCTATCAACACCGAGCTGGCGAGGTTGGGCCTCTGCGTCCCCAGGGCTGGCGCCTGTCCGTCCTTCCCCACAGTCTTACGTACAGACGTACAGGCTGCGCTCCTAGATCGAAACAGTGTGGGACCCCATAAGCCCTGGATTTGCTTCCAGAATTACCACTGGGATGCTGGGGGTTGAACCCGATGTGCCACATGCAAGGCAAACACCCTCCCCGCCCTATCTTGTTTCTGAACAAGAAAGTCTTGGGAAAAGAACCGAGACCCTTGTGAGGCCTCGGGAGCACAACTGCATAGCTGGGGTGGCAGTGGGCTCAGGGGGCTCGGCCACTGTCCCCTCATCTGCGTGTGGCTCGTGGTGAGGGGAGTCTCTGCTGCAGAGTAGCGACATGGTTGTCAACCAGACCATGGCACAGAGGCGTGGGAAGAGGAGACCCTCGCAGTGCCAGTGCCGTTGCTTGGCCCAGGAGGAAGGGTCCTGAGGGCTGAACAGCCGCACCCAATCTCAGTTCCCTCCCTCTCCTGTCCCCCAGCATCCCATGACCTCTGGGGGCCCCAAGCGTGAGCTGGCTCCACTGTGTGCACAGCAAGCATGTTCTCAGCTGTGCTATCGCTCTGGCCCCAGGGCCTTAATTTTTCCTTTATACTCTCATATTTCTCCCGAACCAGGCAGCTCGGCCTCTCGTCTCTTGGCTTTTAGCTTAGGCTCAGGGTCTCTTTACCCATCCGTGCTTCCATCCTGGGGTGTCTGGTCTTCACCCCTCTGCCCTCCCATCCTGGGGTGCTGACTTCTCTCTCTGTGCCAGGAGGCCTTTGAGAAGCTGGTGCATCACATGTCCGCTGGACCCAGCCACCTCCTGGTCCTCACCAGCACCGAGGGCACCGAGGATGTGGTCAGCACCTGGCGGACCCTCATGGGGCCCTGTGACCCCAATGTGGCCAGGAGGGAGCAGCCTGACAGGTGACGTTGCCTCCTTTTGTCCACTTTAATTTATTTATCTATTCATTTATAGATACTATAAATTATATTGATATAATTTATTCATCTATTTATTTATTTATGTATCTATTTATTTATTTATCTATTCATTTATAGATATTATAAATTATATTGATATAATTTATTCATCTATTTATTTATTTATGTATCTATTTATTTATAGCCAGGGTTTCTCCTTGCTCTGCACTCAGGAATCACTCCTGGCGGTGCTCGGGGACCATATGGCATGCCGGGATCGAACCCGGGCCAGCATGGGCGGCCGCGCGCAAGGCAAATGCCCTACCCGCTGGGCTATCGCCTCCGACCCTATTCCCACTTTAAAATTCGCATCCAGAGTCGTGGTGGAGGCCACCTCAGCATCCACCCAGAGTCTTGCTGTCCCACAGATCCCTGGCAGCCAGGAGCCCTTTCTTCATTATGCATCTGGGGAGACACTGACCCCCTCGGCCCCTAGTCTCACCTCCAGCCATTGGCTGAGGGGCTCCTACTGCCCCCTTCCCTCCTCTGCCCCTCTCTGGGATGCTGCTGGGTCCAGGGTCCCAAACAGTTCTGCCTGATCCAGTCCTCTCTGTCTCTCGGGCTCCCTGGCTTCTGTGACTCACCCTGGAAAGAGATCCCAGAGCCTAGACATGCGGCTCATGAGTGAGGCCTCAGAGGCGCCTAGACGTCAGCCCCTACTCCCAGCCCCTGCCGGTCAGTGTTTGCTGCCCCGGAGGCCACTGGCTCTCTCTGCACACTACACACTAGAGTCTGCTCCTGGGCCCTGGGCCCTCAGCCTGGCCAAGGCCAAGCCCACTGTCTGGCCCTTTGAAGCGGAGAGGCCGAGTCAACGGGACAGAGGTTAACCTGGGCTGGGGCAAACAGCTGCCATTATTATTTTTTTCTTCTTGGGTCGCATCTACCAATGCTCAGTGGTTACTCCTGGCTCTGCACTCAGGAATTCCCTCCTGGTGGTGCTCAGGGGACCATATGGGATGCCGGGTCGAATCCGGTCAGCCACGTGCAGGGCAACGCCCTCCCCGCTCCGGCCCTGAGCTGCCATTACTTTGCCTGCTGTACCGTGGAACGGGAAGGGTGGGAGCACCCAGAGACTCTGAGTGGCAGGGGCAGCGCGGCTGTGGCTCTGGCACTGCACACGGCAGCAGCTCCATCCTGAGGACGTCACCCTGCGCCATGAACATCGGGCTGAGCACACACTGCAGCCTCCCTCTATCCTGGCTTTAGGTTGCCAATTTTGCTTGGGGGTTGGTTGCTGCAGTGTGAGCCAGGGCCGCTGCACGCAAGGCCAGCAGCACCGTCTCTCCAGGCCCTGGAGCTCCTTTGAGCCATTTCCCTGCCCTAGAATCACTCTTTTTTTTTATGCTTTTTGGGTCACACCCGGCAATGCTCAGGAGTTTCTCCTGGCTCTGCACTCAGGAGTTACTCTTGGCGGTGCTCGGGGACCATATGGGATGCCGGGAACCCGGGCCGGCATGGGCAGGCCGTGCAAGGCAAACGCCTACCCGCTGGGCTATCGCTCCGCCCTAGAATCGCTCTCATAGCACACACCTGGGCCGCGCTTCAACCCCCGTGTCTGTTTCCACATCTGAAAAAAAGGGCGACTCTGTCCACGACCTGCCTGATTCAGAGAGCAGTGCCGGGCACCCAGCAAGCCGGAGCAATGTGGTGGTGGTGGTGGTGGGGACGGGGTCGTGCCAGTATGAGGGTCACACCGCGTGGCAGGTGCCAGCAGCAAACCTTTACACCAGGAGCCTGGCAATCTCCTGAGGCCCGTGGTATGTGCAAAGGAGCCAACGGGCTGTAACAGCTGTCCCTGCTCAGCTGGTCCCCACCTACCTCCGGGCACCTTGCCAGCTGCTAAGGAAAGTGCGGCTGGTGAGTATTAGGACCCCGGGGCCAGTGGCAGTGCGTCTCCTTCACTGACTGCCGTTCCCTGTCCACACTGCAGTCTGCGGGCCCAGTATGGCACCGAACTGCCCTTCAACGCCGTCCACGGGAGCCAGGACAGCGGGCTCGCCGGGAGCTGGGCCTGCTCTTCCCCGGCCGCCGGGCATCGGGTGAGCTGGTGGGGTGGGCGGTCTTCTGCAAACCTGTGTGTGTGTGTGTGTGTGTGTGTGTGTGTGTGTGTGTGTGTGTGTGTGTGTGTGTGTGCAAACCTTCAGTGAATCAGCCACATTAGCGGTGGACTCAACCAGTTCTTTCTGAGTGTCGCTTTTGCACACTTGTGGCTACATTCTAACTTTGGGGTCATTTCCCTGGAGGTTTTGGGTACATTTAACCTAACTTCGAACCCCACTGCTCCCTCATTAAGCCCTTGGTTGGGCCCCTCTCCCTCCGACTCTCCCGGAGTGGGGAGAGGGTTGGGGAGAGGGGGTCCCTTGAGGAGGGCGTCTACTGCTTACCCCTCTATCTAGGGGCCTGAATTCACACCTGGGTCCCACGTGTTCTGCCTGGTGACAGGGCCTGATGTCACCCTGACATTGGGGTGAGGGCCTCACCCTGACAGCCTGAGGTCCCCTCAGCTGTCAGGAGTGGGTGCTGAGCGGGTGTTCAGCTTACCAAGGGGTAGCGGTCAGGAGCTCTGGAAACAAACATTGAACTGTGGTGCCACTCTTTATCAGCTCAACAGGCCTGGGAAACTGGTGCTATCAGCTCAGTAGGCCTGGGGATTTTTTTTTAGGAGGGTGGAAACTGCATTTGTGAAAAGGGAAGGGGCTGGGCAGTTTTCAGGCCAAAATAATAACAGCCCACTGACAGTAATAATAACAACCCACTAACAGTAATAATAACAGCCCACTGACAGTAATAATAACAGCCCACTGACAGTAATAATAACAACCCACTAACAGTAATAATAACAACCCACTAACAGTAATAATAACAACCCACTAACAGTAATAATAACAACCCACTAACAGTAATAATAACAACCCACTAACAGTAATAACAGCCCACTAACAGTAATAACAACCCACTAACAGTAATAACAGCCCACTGACAGTAATAATAACAGCCCACTAACAGTAATAATAACAGCCCACTAACAGTAATAACAGCCCACTGACAGTAATAATAACAACCCACTAACAGTAATAATAACAGCCCACTAACAGTAATAATAACAGCCCACTAACAGTAATAATAACAGCCCACTAACAGTAATAACAACCCACTGACAGTAATGCTGAGGTGAAGATGGAAGGCAGTGAGCTCTCAGCCTGCCCGGACACACACACACACACACACATACACCTCCCGGCCTGCCTGCTCTCTCTCACACACACACACACACACACAACTCTCGGCCTGCCTGCTCTCTCTCTCACACACACACACACACACACACCTCTCTCGGCCTGCCTGCTCTCACACACACAACTCTCGGCCTGCCTGCTCACACACACACACACACACACACACACACACACACACACACACCTCTCGGCCTGCCTGCTCTCTCTCCACACACACACACACACACACACACACACCTCTCGGCCTGCCTGCTTTCTCTCACACACACACACTCACACACACAACTCTCGGCCTGCCTGCTCACACACACACAACTCTCGGCCTGCCTGCTCACACACACACACTCACACACACAACTCTCGGCCTGCCTGCTTTCTCTCACACACACACACTCACACACACAACTCTCGGCCTGCCTGCTCACACACACACAACTCTCGGCCTGCCCGCTCACATACACACAACTCTCGGCCTGCCTGCTCTCACACACACAATCACAACTCTCGGCCTGCCTGCTCTCTCTCTCTCTCTCTCACACACACACACACACACACACACACACACACACACACACACCTCCCCACTGACCCCCTGAGGCCCCCTTTCCTCTCATCTCTCTGGGTTCTGTATGGGACAGAAGATTCAGGCTGTGCCTACGTCCCATACAACATGTCGCCCACAGGCCTTACGGTGGAAGGAGCAGTGGTACCTCAGGAAGTGCCCGGTTGTCCTGAAGATAAGGCCTGAGTGTGGAACCCCGGCTGCATCCGCACACAAGGAAAACTCCAGAACTTTAGCACCGTTTGGACTTAGCTGTTCTCTAACACTGTGTACTTGCCTTGTTAAGCGATATACGAATATCAGCTTGTTTGTGCATGTTTCTGGGATGTTACCATCACAAGCATCCCGGACTCTGCTGTGAGTCGGGTCACTTCAGGGGACATGAACCAGGCAATGTACCTTATGGATTAAAGCGTGTGGGAGCAAGGCTGCCAGATCCTGCTTAGGTGCGGCCCACCCTGGGGCAGCCTCGCCCAGCCACCTCCATTACCTGATGCTGTTCTCTGAGATTCTGACTAAAGCCTAGTTACAGGCCTGGCAGGCTCCCCACTCTCAGGGACTGGGTCCAAGTCCTCCAAGTGTGCCCTGAGGTATCCAGGAGGCCTCGGTGAGACCCACTAGGACTTTCCCTCTAACTGGCTGACCCGGTCCGCGCGGGCGCTCTTCCCCCCTGCCCGACATGGCCAGTAGTCCTCATCTGCTGGTCAGAGGCTCCTACCACATGGATGGGACACACCGGACCGTGGGCAGCAGGGGCTGAGGCTGGGGCCCTGGGTGGGAGGTTTCCAGGAACATGCCACTGCAGGAGGGAAACGTGGGGCCCGTGCCCCTGGGGCGGGATGAGGGGCTCCATGGAGGCCTCACTGACCCTACCCAATTCTGGATCTCTACTATGGTCCCTTTCGGAGCGGCTCATGATGGAGACTCACTAGCATGTGCCCACCTTGGGGATGCCCAGTGCCCCAACCCCTTTACAGGGCCCTTAAGGCTGAGCGAGCCATGTGGGGTACACCCCAATGACGCCAATCTGGTCGCTCCAGAAGCCTGGCTACCAGGGAGAGAGGGTGTCTGCTGGGCTCTGAACTCCTGGGACAGCACTGGGAGAGGGGTCAGGCAACCCTCCTGCCCTCTCGAGTTGGTTCCTTCCAGGCTACGGGCAGGCATCTCTGCTTGGACTCCAGAAGGATCGTGACAGGGCTGGGGCCGCGCCCGGGACAGGAGGCGCCCGAGAAGCATCTAAGTGGCAGCTGCCATCCTCACGGAGGGACAGGCTGTGCCCAGGAGAGCGGCTCCATCCTTGGGCTGTCTCTGGCCTGGCCCTCAGGGAGGAAGGGTAGCCTGGCAGACCCCAGCACGTTCCTGGGTGCTTCCCTCATGGGGAACCAATCAAGAGTCGGGGCGGAGGGGGCCGGAGCGACAGCACAGTGGGGAGGGTGTTTGCCGTGCACTCAGCAAACCTGGCTTCAATCCCTGGCACTGCCAGGAGTAATTCCTGAGTGCAGAGCCAGGAGTAACCCCTGAGCATTGCAGGGTATGACCCCCCAAAAACAAAGTCAGGGCAGAGGGAAACAGGAGTAGTCCCTGTGCCAGCTGGGGTGTCTGTGGACTCTTAACTGGGATATAGGGGCAAGGTCCTCTTCTTCCTTAGGCCTCATGTCCTGTCTCCCCTGCTGACACCCCCTAGCCCCAGTTTCCAGGCAGAGGCACTTGGTTTCTCCCAGAGGGAGAGGCACTGCTGTATGGCGGGGAGGGGAGGACCATGGGGAGGGTGGCCGAGCTGTGTGTGCGTTGTATGCATGCCCGGTGTGGGGGTGGCAGGGCACAAGAGGAGGAGGGGTGGATGCAACGGTGCCCTGGGGGGGAGGAGCTGCCAGCTGGGCTAAAGGGACCCCATGCCCAGACCCCCTAGATGCTCCCAGACACACAGTCCCTCCTAGCTGCCATGTGTTCTACCACTCCAGACCTCCGGAAAACAGACTCCTTTGGTAGAAGCTGCCGCGACTTTTCTTGGCTTTTATTAGCATGTGTTAAAATCATATTATCCAAACACTACCAGGAGAACATGAATTCTTTTGCATAAAGTGCTTAAGGAAAAAAAAAACGCAACTCGGACATTCTTTGCTAGTTCATGAATTTGGGGGTTACAACTGGGGCACAAGAACAGAATGAAGGGGGGAGCGAGGAGCAGCTTAAGACCCGGCGAGCCTCGAGAGCACGTCCCAGCCTCCCCTGCGGCAAACTGGCCACAAGCTTCGTTGTCAGCATAAACACATTTTCCTTCATTCACACCAGACACGTGAGTTAAAGCACTTTTTCTCTCGGACTGTTCGCAGGCTATGTGGACGCTTTGTCCTCTCATTGGGTTTTCAGCTTCCTCTAATGCTAGTTTGGGTTCAAGATTGTCTCAGCAATTCATTACTGGTTTCCTTCCTGGTACCAGGGGCTCTTACTTACATACCAGCGCTACTGTGTTCTGTATTGTGAGTGTCAAACAAAAACAGTCTCTCGGTACTAGAAATGTCAGCGAGTGAGTCTGAGTTAAGCTGTACTTGGAAAGAAAATTACTGTTCTTTAAACCACTTTCTCACATTAGCACGCTGCACAAAACCCCGGTCCCTGCTGAAAATTTAAGTGGGCGATACGGGGGAGGAGGGAGCAGGTGGGTGGGGGAGCAACTCGGAAATCTGTTTGAGTATTGGGTGGTCACGTTAAGAACAGGAACAACTGCATTAAATACAATTAAAAACATTCATTTGAATCAGAAGCATTCAGATCTTCCACGGAAGGCGCAGTGGTGGCCATCAGGCATGGCTGGTGGGCAGTGCCCTGGCGGGAGGCTTCTCCCCGGCTGCCAAGCCTCTGGCCTGCTCTCAGCCGAGGGAAGGAGGCGGCAGTTTGGAACAGTCAAAAGCAGCCCGAGGAGTTCACCTGTCGGACCCAGAACTTGTCCAGCGCCTGCACAACGGCAGAGCGGCTCTGGCTGTGAAAAACACGTCTCCCCGCGGTCCTGGGCGGACCCTCGTCCTCGCCCCGTCGTCCAGTCCTTTTGGCTTCGTGGAAGAAAAGGTCTGAAAGCTGCACCTTTGACTCCATCTGCAATCGGAGTCTACGAAAGCACACGGAGCGGCAGTCCTGAGAGACAGTATGGCGTCTACCGCGCTAGAGGAGAACTTTCTACACTAGCTTGTTCTATGCGCCTGTCCGTAGAACATTCTGGAGTTTCACAGTGATAGATGCTGTTTCAGGAAGTACAAGGTGATCCACAGGGCTGTCTCAGGGAGGCCATGACCTACCTACCTTTGAGCCGAAGGTTCTCAACTCCACCTGCTGCTGCTACACCAAGGCCAGGAGCCAGGAGCCAGGCAGCCGGGAGGCTGTGAGCACCCACTTGCTGCATGGGGAAGCTGGCGGGATTTGCTATCAGTAGTTGTATGTCCCTTTGATGCTGCAGAAAAGCCCTGGGAAATGGGTGCCTCGACCCTCTCTACCCTCTCCTGACGTGAAGCCTGAGAGCTGGAGACGGCCCTGGCTGCAGATTCTGATGGCGGGAAGGTAGCCGGTGACGCAGCACTGGCCAGGAGCGCCGTCTGCTTCACGAGTGGCTACAGCCAAGCCTTTGCTTTCTTCCTTTTTTTGTTTTTTTTGTTTTATATATAAAGAAAATCTATGTAAGTTGAGGTTCAGAAATGCATATATTCTTTACTTACAAATATTCATCTGACCAAAATTCAACATAACCTTTATGGAACACTTAACAATTATTTTGCTTTAAAATAACATTTCATTCAAACTGTATATAATTCAGTAAAGTTTTTTTGTTTGTTTTTTGTTTTTATACAGCAAGCAATGCTTAAACCCTGGAAAATCTGTAGAAAAGAGATTTTCACACAAAATAAGAAAAGAAAAACTTGAGGTATCCCTCACACACACCCACTCACTCTAACCCACAGTGGGTGGGTGATCTCTCTCATACACACACACAACTCTCTCTCTCTCTCTCTCTCTCTCTCTCTCTCTCTCTCTCACACACACACACACACACACACACACACACCCCTTCGACCAGGTGTGAACAGACAAATTCATCCTCATTCTCAAAGTGGCTGCAGCATAGGCAAAAAACTTGTAGGTCCAAAGGAAAATGACTGATTGTTCTAACAGAGTCCAGGTAGCTCGGGAACGAAAGCGCAACGAAACGCAACAATCCTCTGAGGCCAAGGGCTGCCTCCAGAGAAACGTCCTCCAGGTGAAGGTGAGATAGATCCAAGCCTACCAAATTGCTTTTGCAAAACAGCTCCCTGCAGTCCAAGGTGACTTGTGCAAATCGAAGGAATCAACTGAGGCTAGTTCCTGAACTTCCTTAAACCAGGAGGTGGCTGCTCGCCCGAGCCGCGGTGCTCCTCGTCACGCCAGGTACTGCTGGAGCGCGGTCTTGGCCCTGAAAGCACAAAGCTCCCGTTAGCGGTCATCCAGCACCTGGGCTAGAGGCAACGGGGCCTCTCTACAGGCAGGCCCCTCAGGCCCTGGTGGGCTTGGCGCCCTGAAGTTCTTGTTAACAGGGCTCTGGCCAGCACCTTTGCAAGTGCCCCATGATCTACTGCCTTCTCTGCCAGGGCACAGGGAGGGGGTGGGGTGGGCACGCTGGACCCCAAGGCCCTCAGTCACTGTGAGGGCACTGGGCACTGGGCATGGTGGGGACGCTGAGGGCCTCAGGGAGCTACTGAGGTGCCACACCCAGGAAGAGGTGTGCTCAGGTGCTCATCAGAAGGTGCACAGAGGGGCCATGGCAAGAGACAATCTTGGGGTTCAGATGTACTGAGGAGAAAGTACAGCAGGTAAGGCACCGGTGGCATCCCCGTATGGTCCCCGAGCACTGCCAGGACTAAGTCCTGAGCTCCGAGTATCACCCGGTGTGTCCTCTCCCCCAAAACCATGCTAGGAAGCAAGTTTCATCTCCTCCATTCATTCGCCTGCAGACCCTGGCCAGCCTGGGAGGTGGATGCTACAGTGGCTGAGAAAGAGACACCCTGAGCCTTGCTAGCTCCCTCCCCAGTGGGCGATGGCCTTCCCCAGGAACCATGCGCCTGCAGGCCTCTGAAGCGTGGGGGTTCAGGTCTCAGCAAGGGCCCTTCCTTCTGCATCTCACGAAGTAAAGGCCCCAGGTTTCTGCTAGTACAAAGGAGACTGGGCCCATTATCTGAGGGACTTGGAGCTTCCTCCAGGAGCCACGGCTATAATTACTCGGCAGGTTTAATGCCAGACGCGGGGAGTAATGAAATGGTGGTGGCAAACCCATGTGTCAGAACCAAAGGCTCCAAGACCTAGGCTGAGCTCTGCAGGCTCATTTCCTGGCAGAAAGCAGCTAATGAGCGGCCGGCGTCCAGCTACCTCAGAGGGAACCACCCTCTCGACCTCACGGACAAGACTCTGGGATGGTCAAGGCTGTTAGCAGCAGTAAAGCCTCACCTCGAAGTGGTTGAAAGTCAAAGGCTTACAAAAGTTCTATTTAATTTTTTGATGGCAGAGGGGTGGTGGTCGGGACGGGGCTCAGGGGTTACTCCTGGCTCTGTGCTCAGAAATTACCCCCTTACAGTGCTCAGGGGTACATAAGGGATGCCGGAGATCGAGCCTGAGTCCAGTTCAGGCAGGCACGGCACGCCTTCGCCCGGCCTCAGAGGATGAGAAAGCTGTAGAGCCGGGAGGGAGAGAAGGTGCCCTACAGAGCCTCGTGCTGTACGGAGCCTGCTGCGGGGTGTTCCGGCAGGTCTGGACAGAAATTCTACATTATTTTTTTCCAAATTGCCAACTCCAACTCCTCGGGGAGTTTTTTCAGGGGCCGGTCAGACTCTGTTCCCGACAGATGGTTCTGAAGGCAAGATGACGTCCCCCTTGACGGGACACAGGCAGGGTGCTCAGACCTTGATTCTTCAGGGGACCCAGGTCTAAGAGGTGCCGAAAACGTCCATGTGCCATGCAAACTGCAGTGGGCAGCAGGTGGCCTAAGCCCTGGGGGCCGGGCTCAAACCTGCACCCGCCTGCCAGCCCCTCGCTCAGGTTCCAGCTCATCCCTGCTGGCCACAGACCTGACTTGTGAAGGAGGTATGGCCATTTGCTGGCCTTCCCCCTTGCTTCTAGAACCTTCCATTCCCCAGGTCTTGGTCTGTCCCTGGCTGTTCCTTCTGTTTCTCGGCAGAATCTTCCAGAACCTGGTTCTTAGCCTCCCCTCTCCTCTTCACTTGGGCCTGAGTGACTGAACCCAGCTCCAAGGCTGTGAAGCGGATTCCCACTTTACGTGGTCAGTGACACCGAGAGCTGGCCTCTCTCAAAGGCTCCCCGAGACGGACATCCGAGCCCGAGAGCCTTGAGCCTTCCATCCTCACCCACTGCTCACGGCATACGGCAGCAGGGATCCTGCTGCTCGGGGGAAAATCGAGCGTTCTCCTTTCCTCCCTCTTAGCCCGCGAGACCCATTCTGTGAGCAAATCCTATTCTCTGCCTTCAGATGAAGCCTGACGCTCAACATAGCTACTACTCCCAGCCCATCTCTTCAGAAACAGCAACGGGCTTTGACTGTTCTCCCGGCTTCCACCTTGTCCTAGTCTACACGATTCTCCACAGCCGAGCTTCTCAAAGTCTCCTCTGATTCCGATGACGTCCTGCTAAGCGCCAAACATAAACTTGTCCTTACTGTGCCTAGAGGCCCTTACCCCTGCTGCCCACTGCCTGAGTCCAGTGGGCGGGGCAGGCGGTACTCAGGGACTCGCAGGTGCCCGGACTGAACCCAGGGCTCCCACCCGCAGAGCAGGAGCTCCAGCCCCTTGAGTCTCTCCCAGCCCACCCTAAGCCCCTTCTCATCACTCCTATGTGTTCCTTTCCTCCAGCCCCCTGGGCGAGAAGTGATCTGGGCTCTCAGAGTAGAGCACCCCAAAGGTAAGGCAAATCTATTGAATGACTAGGGATTTGGAGAAAGGGTCTAGGATGGCAAACCCGGTGGGCGAATGTTTACATTAAAGAAATTTTTGTTTTGTTTTGTGGTCCTAGGGATGGAATTCAGGCCCTCACCCAGGAAGAGTATTTAAGTGAGCGATTCTAAATATGGTTCTTAAAGGGACTGCTGGGCCCAGTGAAGGCACCTGGAGCCACACCGTCAAGATGCCACACCACAGCCAACGTGATGAGAGCAAGCTGGGTTCCCTGACACTGGGTGAGGCCCTGCAGGGAGCCGGAGCAAGGGCCGTGCTATGAGGCAGTGCATGGAGAAGCATCAAGGAACCCTGAGGTGAGCGGGCTCTGCTCATGGCGCCTGGCAGTGCCTGCGGCCCTCCACGGGTGCGTGTACTCAGAGGCCACCGCGGCAGCCTGCCAGGTGGCACTGAGCGTCAGGGGCTGGGCAGTGTCCTCTGGGGTGACTCCTCTCCTTTCCTTACCCGTTCCCTGAAGGCCACACAGAACTATTCTCTTCATGAAGGGCCTGGGTTCCTGTCAATCAAGATCGAATTCCCAAAAAGGGGAGAGGAAAGAGCTTTGAGAGCACCCCAGAACACACGTCTGTGTTGGCTAATGCAGGATGCTGAATACCTGAGACCTATGTGGTTATAAATCCAAGTTACCCTGATCAAGGATGAAGTCAAATATAAGTAAACAGCAGATTCCTAAGTCGGGTCACGTGACTAGGCAATCCAAATCCTTCAGAAAAGAATCCAAAGAACCTGAGAGCCAGGCCCTTTCATTCTGATACTCACTTGTCACAAAGGTTCGCATCCGGTGACTGACTCAGTTTGTGCAGAATATCCACGATGCCCATGTCTCGTAATTTATCCTGGCGCTCCTGGGAACCTACATGGCGGAAGCTCACGGTCAGTGGGCGCGACCCAGGGCACTGCCCTAGACACACCATCCATGATCAAAGCCACCCCGATGCTCGCTGCCCTGCTCTTCCTCCCGCTGCTCCTGCAATGCCCATGGTCCCCAGCTCCAGGGTTGTGACCCCCCCCATGAAGTTCCTCCTGCAGACTCACTGGGCTCAGCCTCTGTCCCTCCTTCCTGCAGTCCACCTGGGCTCAGCCTCTGTCCCTCCTTCCTGCAGTCCACCTGGGCTCAGCCTCTGTCCCTCCTTCCTGCAGTCCACCTGGGCTCAGCCTCTGTCCCTCCTTCCTGCAGTCCACCTGGGCTCAGCCTCTGTCCCTCCTTCCTGCAGCCTCACTGGGCTCAGCCTGTCCCTCCTTCCTGCAGTCCACCTGGGCTCAGCCTCTGTCCCTCCTTCCTGCGGCCTCACTGGACTCAGCCTCTGTCCCTCCTTCCTGCAGTCCACCTGGGCTCAGCCTCTGTCCCTCCTTCCTGCTGCCTCACTGGGCTCAGCCTCTGTCCCTCCTTCCTGCAGCCCACCTGGGCTCAGCCTCTGTCCCTCCTTCCTGCAGCCTCACTGGGCTCAGCCTCTGTCCCTCCTTCCTGCAGCCTCACTGGGCTCAGCCTCTGTCCCTCCTTCCTGCAGTCCACCTGGGCTCAGCCTCTGTCCCCTCCTTCCTGCTGCCTCACTGGGCTCAGCCTCTGTCCCCTCCTTCCTGCAGCCTCACTGGGCTCAGCCTCTGTCCCTCCTTCCTGCAGCCTCACTGGGCTCAGCCTCTGTCCCTCCTTCCTGCAGCCTCACTGGGCTCAGCCTCTGTCCCTCCTTCCTGCAGCCTCACTGGGCTCAGCCTCTTTCCCTCCTTCCTGCAGTCCACCTGGGCTCAGCCTCTGTCCCTCCTTCCTGCTGCCTCACTGGGCTCAGCCTCTGTCCCTCCTTCCTGCAGCCTCACTGGGCTCAGCCTCTGTCCCTCCTTCCTGCAGTCCACCTGGGCTCAGCCTCTGTCCCTCCTTCCTGCAGTCCACCTGGGCTCAGCCTCTGTCTCTCCTTCCTGCAGTCCACCTGGGCTCCATTGCTCGCGGCGCTGAGGTCGGATTCTTCAGCCTCGCACAAGGCCCTCTGCCGCCAGCAAGCCATGCTCCTGCTATGCCTGACGGTCCTGCTTCCTTCTCTGCCACCCACTGCCAGCTTCCCAGCAGCTCTGCTGCCTCTTGGTTAGCTGGTGGTAGTTCTGACCTCAGAACACTCCACCCCGCTGTCCCAAGACACTAGGCTTAGTTGCTTCGTTTCCCTGTACAGGCGCTGCTTGGCCTCTGGGCCCGTCTCTGGGATGGATTTCTCCTCTTTCCGCTTGGCTTGGGACAGCTGCCGGCAGAGTCATTTTGGAGTCTCCTCACTCCGTAGCCTGCCCTGATTCACTCATGTATCCCTTGGGGTCTTTTAGACCCTCTGAACCGGTCTAGTGGCCAGAAATGTGCCTTTCAGACTGCACCCACCCGCCCGCACTCTCCAGGTCCTGCTCACTGCCTGGGTTGTTCGCAGCAATCACCAGGAAAGCTGAGAAGACTCATAACTTCTGTGTGTCTCTGAGCCTCCAGCTGCAGATTCTGACTTCACTGGCTTAGTGGAAAAAGCCCCGAGTGACCCGAGATGTAAGCCGAGGAGCAGCTTTGCTCTCCAAGCTCTGACTGGGCAGCGGTCCCCAGCGGCACCAACATCCCAGCAGCGCCCTCTCTTCCATGTCCACACTGAGCCTGTCTGCCTGTAGGGGCTGGGGGCTCCCTCTGCCATGGTGGGGGCCAGGCCTCTCACTTCCTCTCCTCAGCCCCCTCAAGAGCAGGCGCTGTCACACCCCTGCGACTAGTCCCCAGTAACCTGGTGCGCGCCGGCCTGAGTGGGGGCTCAGCTAGGCTCCACTGACCGCGGACTCGGGCCCTGCATTCCAAGGGGGTTCGATTGGGTGTCGGAGGTCCAGTGAGTGGTGCTTCTCCCCAAAGTCCAGGGACACGTGCCGCCCACCTGTTTGAGGCCTTCTTCCAGAATTCTTCAGAAAAACCTCTCACATCTTGTTTTTTTTTTTTTTTGGGTGGCGTGGGAGGGAGTTGGGCCATACCTGGCAGTGCTCAGGGGCTACTCCTGGCTCTGCATTCAGTGATCTCGCCTGGTGGTGCTTGGGGATCATATGGGATGCCGGGGAACCAACCTGGGTCAGCCATGTGCAAGGCAAATGCCCTCCCCGCTGTGCTATTGATCGGAGACCCCTCACCCATCTCTTACCTTCCTCTTCATTCCATATGAGGTTTGATATACAAAACATAGCGGCAAGTTGTAGCTTGACATGCGAATGGCCCTGTAAAGCACAAGAAGAATGAAAATTACATAGAAGTAGTCTAGAAAGTAATCTAATTTGAGATCACTTTTTGGTGAGACAATAGAGTTTGAAGCAGGGACCTCAAGCTCAAATGCCTTGAGACCATGAAGTAGCACCCATGGATGAAAGGTGGGCTAAAGACAACAGGGGGACGGTGGGGTTTGGCAAACTGGTCCGTGAACACTTGCTAAACCACATTCAAATCCCCTTTGGTTGCCGAATGAACACCTCTAGGGGGGGCAAGGGCAGTTTTCAACTGCTCTCAGTAAAGCATTTGGATAACAAAGGCAACAGGAATGGAGGAAAGGACCCTAAAGCAGCATTTCCCAGGCCAGGGCCTTACAGCCTTCCTGTGGGGCCCAGGACAGTCTGAGGGGGCCACAGCACAGTTCACACTGCATAAGTGGGAGGCAGGGAGGGGAGACGGCATGGTACTATGGGGTAACTGGTAGGATGGGTGACCTTAGGAAGGGAGCAAGACCAGAAAGGGGCAATGGTCACACAAAGGTTGAGAAACTGTTGAAACTACTGGTTTTCAGTCAGGCTGTACAAGGTGCATAAGACAACCCAGCGCAGTTCAAAACCCTGATGTCTTCGGGCCAGAAAGGGAGTTCAAGGGGTCAGCCACTAGCCTGCACGCAGCCTGCTCTGCTCTGAGGCCCAGGACCCCACAGTGCCCTGGAACTACCGTCAAGTCATACAGGATGAAAGCAGAGGAGGCCAGAGACCTTGGATTCGCCATCCTGGGATACACTGGGCTTTCCTGGGATACACTGGGCTTTCCTGGGATACACTGGGCTTTCCTGGGATACAGTGGGCTTTCCTGGGATACACTGGGCTTTCCTGGGATACACTGGGCTTTCCTGGGATACACTGGGCTTTCCTGGGATACACTGGGCTTTCCACACACCGCAGAAGCCACTCAGCTGGCTCTGGTTTGCTGCCACGCGGATACCACCAGCTGTCGGTTTTCTGTTTTGCTTTTCTACTTTTGCTACAATCTGGATAGACTTAGATGTTTCGCTGTAACATGGATAAAACGGCATGCCTGCATGCCAGGTTTTTGTTTTGCTTTTTTTTTTTCTTTTTGGGTCACACGCGGCAATGCTCAGGGATTACTCCTAGCTCTGCTCTCAGAATTTACTCCTGGCGGTGCTTGGGGGACCATATGGGATGCCGGAGATTGAACCCAGGCTGGCATAGGCCGGCCGCGTGCAAGGCAAATGCCCTACCAGCTGGGCTATCTCTCCGGCCCCTTGTTTTGCTTTTTTAACTTTTTTTTTTTTTTTTTTTGCCACAGATGAGTAAAACTGGTGTCAGGTTACACCCAGTAAGTCAGCAGAGGAAAGTCAACTGCGAGCTGATCGCACCCATACATGGCATATGAAGAAATAAAGCGAATGAAAAGCCAACGGCCACTAGGAAGAAAACCACAGACCTGAGGGTCCCAAGAGCTGCATGTGGGCTGGGGTGGCCGAGGACAGTGGCACCGTAATGGGTGTGGTTGGTAAAAGTGTGTCCCTAATGTAAAGAAACATTTACGATCTTATGTACCAATGCTACCTCAAGTACAAAATAAAATAAAATAAAATAAAATAAAGAAGCCTTAGTTTGAACAGCAGCAGAAACATGGGTATATTTCAAAGGGTACAGAAGTCGAGGGAAATGCAGGCAGGAAGGGGCTTCCCTCACTGCCATACGGAAGCTTCATTCCACGGATATTTACTGAGTAAGGCAAGAGCCGGCTGGCAGAAGGTGAGGACATACACGAGGTCACAAACACGTCTTGCCACATGAATTCACACTAGAGAGGAGACAGTAGCTTCACAAATCGCTATCACCACAGCTGAGCCAAGTGCGCTGACGGGGCCGGACGGCAATAATCAAGA
This sequence comes from Cryptotis parvus, assembly GCA_021461705.1. Taxonomy (NCBI): domain Eukaryota; kingdom Metazoa; phylum Chordata; class Mammalia; order Eulipotyphla; family Soricidae; genus Cryptotis; species Cryptotis parvus. Next base: position 17,971 of record JAJIBD010009051.1, on the reverse strand, counting down.
GTGACCCCCGCAAGTAACTGACAGTCCTGGAGATTGCGCGGGAGGCACAGCGGGTGGGAGGTGAGGGGCGCACCTGAGCTGTGAGGAGGAAGTGTTCCAAGCAGAACACTTCAACACTCGGCGCTTTCCTGAGGTGGAAAAGCAAATGAAGTTCTTGAAGCAAAAGGGGTGATAGCACCGTGGACAAAGGGATGAGGGAAGGAGCCAAGGCCGGGAAGGAGAGGGCTATTTCAATGCCTTTTTCTGTGGTCGCTAATCCTGACGTGGGAAGAGACATGTGGAGAAGACAGACACGTCTCTGAGGAGGGTTTTGCTAGGAGGTAACAGGTGCGTGAACAAGGTCTAGACTTGGGCAGTGGGAAGTGTCTGGTGAGGAGGAGAAACTGCATGGTGGTGGGCGGTGAAATGCACCTGAAAGTGCACAGACAAACACACGAGAAGCTTAAGAGACAGAGTTAACGCTTCCAGAGAGGACAAGGACGGGGGCTGCTGAGAGAAAGTCAAGAACACAGTCTTCTCGGACAGAGACGAAGGCCACGAGGGGCGGTGGGCGACCTAGGGTAACCCTGCCAGATGACAAGCTCCCAAAGCTTGGTGCTGTCCCTCGCACTGCAGGACGGAGCAGAGGTCCTCGAAGCCTTCGAGTCGCTCACCCGAGTTCACGCCTGCAGGTGGTGCGGCGTCACCCGTGCTACCGTCCCTCCTACCGCGAGAGCAGGGTGGGGTGAGGGGCAAAGGCCTACCATGTAGTACTTGATTTTCTGCAGGATGTCATCATTGGTCATAATAAGCTCTTTTGCGGTCGTCCCGTCGGCGATGTTGGCTAGGATGCAGAGAGTCTGGAAAAGAGCAAGGCCCTCTGTCAGTCAGGAAAGCTCTGCGGCTCCTACACTCTTGCTCCTAGCTGGGGCAGTTTCCTGCCTGGAGCGCCTGGATCTCAGAGGCTCCCCTCAAATGCTTGGATTGCTCCCCTCTTGGCCTCGTTGCCAACAAAAGCAACTGCACGCGAGCAAAGTCTACCTCAGGCAAAAAGAGAACCCAAACATTCTGGCAGCTTCTTTCCGGACATACGCTATGGCTGAGGAAAGACCATCAAGTCTTAGAGCTCAGGCTACCGTACAAAAGAAGAGAATCAAAGGAAACATGAATTACTACTTTCTTAAAAGTTCGTTTCTAAGAGAAGGTCCTGCTGCTCATTCTTCAAGGTTTTTTCAAATATGGATTCTCTTTGGTCCAAGTCTCTAGATGGAACGCTGCCGCTCCTACCAATCTGTTCCCAAATCAGAATCCTGTGAGCCTGGCCCTGTCCTCCACAAGAATCACGTCCAAGGAGAGCCTCTTGGCTTCTGGAATCTTGTGAGAAGACAAGAAAGGGAAGGAAAAGGCCTGGCAGCATCTGGCTCAGAGCGGCCGACTCTGGTGGAGGGAAGCAAGAGGACAGCCCCCAGGCTGGTGTGGAAGAAGGACGGCAGCTGTTTCTGCTGCTTTATTTTGGCTTTCTGGGTCTCGCCTGGCGATGCTCAGGGGTTACTCCTGGCTCTGCACTCAGGAATTACTCCTGGTGGTGCTCGGGAACCACATGGGATGCCGGAGATTGAATCTGGGTAGGCCATGTGCCAGGCAAATGCCCTCCCTGTTGCGCTATCCCTCTCGTCCCTCTTTCATTTTTATAGCAGCTCAGCAGGAAGCAAGGACTAAGGTGTGAATTCAGGAAAGGAATGTGTTGGATGCTGGATGCGGAACCCAGCCAGCCTCAGCAACACACCTAACGCTTGCTGAGCACCTACACGGCACAGGCACTCCCCAAGGCATCAGGCAGACGGAAAGAGCACACGTCCCTGTCTGTGGTGCCGTCACACACTTCCAATGAGTGTTCCTGGCTGAGGTCGGGGACCGTGTACAAAGTGACACTCAGAGTCAGACAGGAGGGTGCAACGTGGGTGACAGTCACATGCTTCACTCCGACCTGAACTCATTCTGGCCTCAGCTCCGTCCGTCTACAGCTGCGCCTGCTGCTGTCTCCTAGGCCAAAACACCAACTAGGTTTCACACTAACACACACACCAACTAGGGAGTGAGTCCTCAACTCCCCAGGGGGATACTGGAGACAGAAGATGCAGGGCGGGGCCCGAGAGAGAGTCCAGCGGGTAGAGCACTACCTTGCATGCGGCAGACCCAGACACCATCCCCGACCATCCCATGTGGTCCCCCGAGCACACCCAGGAGTAATTCCTGAGAGCAGAGCCAGGAGCAACCCTGAGCATTGCTGGGTGTGACCCCAAACTAAAGAGAAAAATGAAACAAACAAATAAGCAATGCAGGCCTCAAGAAGCAGCAGGGAATGGTTTTACCCCAGGGCACTCAAGGCATGACAAAATCCTGATAAAACCCAGAAATGGGAGAGAATCTGGCAGATTCCAGAGTCTGGCGATGTGGCAAGTCGTGGGCCTGTGAGAGGCCGCGGAGGCCACCCGCGCTTGAATTTCTCAGGACAAGGGGGTTAGACTATTTTCCTTTCATTATTAAAAAATTAGGAATCTTTCTTTTTTTGGGGTGGAGGGTTGGGACATACAAGGCTGTTGAGGGACCATTCTTAGCTCTGTGCTCAGGGATCACTCCGTCTTACTCTAGTTTTGTGCTCAGGGGACAGTATCTTGTGCTTGTGATGGAACCAGGGCTCGCTGACTGAGGCAAATACCTACCCCCTGTACTATTTCTCTAGTCTCTCAAATCAGAAATTCTTTGAAACTTTTTTGGGGCACCACGTCCAATGATACTTAGGGGTTACTCCTGGCTCTGCATTCAGGAATCACTCCTGAAGGTGCTCAGGGAACCACATGTGATGCCAGGGATCGAACCTGAGTCACCCACATGCAAGGCAAGTGCCCTACCTGCTGCACTATCTCTCTGGCCCCTCCTTAGAACCTCTGAAACAATGGCATAATGAACAAACACATCACCTAGACCCAATACCCAGAAACTGCACACACGGTTCTAAACCGTGTGCTGTGCCTAAACATAAACAGACACGGATGGGTTTCCTTTCTCTCCCCAACCAGTTCAAAGAAAGTTGCAGATATGATACTTGACCTTTACGTACCAAGAATAACAACCTTTTCCCATATACTACATTGTTAATATGGCATAAACACCACATTACACCAAGAATGTATTAAACCAAGAATCCAATATATTACACGAACAATCCATCAAACGAATAATGGATCTGCATTCTTTTTGGTTAGTTTTTGGTCAGAAAGATCCTACACAGAACAGACATGAATGTGGCAAGGAGACCAGCAGGAGTAGCCACCTGGGGTCCAGCCCCTAAGTCCGCTAAGGTCACTGACAAAGGGAGTGCTCAGTCCTCTCCTCTCCTTCCCACCATGCCTACGCCTCCTCGCCTACTAACCTGGCATAATAACGCAGGAAAAATGAACATTATGCACAGAAATAATTCCTCCTAATTCTGCTTTCTTTTGTTTGTTTCGGGAGCTATATCTGGTGGTGCTCAGGGCTTACTCCTGGCTCTGTGACCAGATGTGCTGCCAGAGACCAAACCAGGGTGGGCAGCTGCGAGGCAAGAGCTTCATACTCTCTCCAGTTCCTCTTCCTGCCTTTGATGGTGAAAAGACGAAGACTCAGCAGGGCAAGCGTGATGGTGACGCCGACCTCCAGTGAAGTCAGAGATGACCCTCATCTGGAGTCGATCCTTACCAAACAGGCTCCCCAGGCTGGGAGTGAAAACTAAGGTCAGATGATTGACTTTTATTCTTTTTCTTTTCTTTTAAGCTGCAGAATGGGAAAAGCTTTCAAAGCTGGCCGGGTGGATGGCGGAGCGGGCAGGGAGAGCGGGATTATGGCACCGTCAGGGAAGTCCCGGGAACTTTTCTGTTTCTGTTCCTAGCTCTGCACCATCAGGGAAGAGTCCAGGCACACCTCTGTTTCTGACCCCCGCCCGCACTGTCTGACCAGGAATATCTACTTCTGAGTGAAAGGAGAGAGTGAAGATGACTATGGCCAGCTAGAAGTTGAAGTGCTTTATCCTAGGCATTCTGGGAAGAGGAACTGCTCAGCACCTGTGGCTCTCCTGGAGATGGACCACCCCCTTATTATCCACTAAGCATGGAAGGGAGGGGCCGGAGCGATAGTGCAGCAGGTAGCGTGTTCCCCTTGCACGCGCCAACCCGGGGCTGATTCCAAGTATCCCATATGGTCTCCAGAGCACCGCCAGGACTAATTTCTGAGTGCAGAGCCAGGAATAACTCCTGAGCATGGCCGGGTGTGACCCAAAGAGCAGAAAGAGGAATGTGAGGGAGGGCTTGAGGAAACAGATGAGACCAGGCCATGACTCCTCCAGAATGCTAGAACGCACCCACACATTCCCAGGACTGCACAGCCGACAGCTACAGCTCGGCTCAAGCCCACACAACCCCTACAGGGAAGCATTCCTTCAAGAGCAATTAATTCACGGGCCATGCCAATCAGAGCAGGGACAGGCAAACTGGTCTGCGGCCACAGCCAGTCATTGTCTGTGTTGATCAAGTTGTGCTGAAAGACACTCGCTGCTTCCACGTCTACGGCGGCTTTCAGGCAGGATCAGCAGAGCTGGGAAGTCACTCTACGGACCGCTAGAATTTGTCTTTCTTACACGAGGCAGAAGTAGTCTGCCACCCCACCCCTTAAAATACACAGCACAGGAAACTAAAAAGAGGAAACTATCAGTGAAACCAAATGCTGTTTATGATCGAGAGAATCCCTACACCTCGAGTCACAACTGACTGGGAGAAAGGAATTATCAACATAAAATACAAAAATCGGACTCTGCTAACAATGTTAGGCTTTTTTTTTTTGGGTGGGGGGCTACACCTGGTGATACTCAGAGCTTGCTCTGGTTCTGTGCTCAGGATTCCTCCTGGCAGGGTTAGGAGGTCGTATATGGTGCCAGGGATTGAATCGATCGGCGGCAGGCAAGCAACGAACCCACTGGACCATCACTCGTTTCTACACGTTAGTCTTTTCAAAAATAATTTTTGTTTGTTTTGGGGTCACACCCAGCAGAGCACAGGGCTTGTTCCTGGCTCGAGCTCAAGGGTCACTTCTGGAGGGATTTGGGATACCAACAGGGTACTGGGGATTGAACCCAGGTTGGCCACAGTAAGGCAAATGCTTTCCTGCTGTGTCATCACTCCAGCCCCGCAGAATGTCGGAAGACAGGATAATATTATACTTTTATGCTAGTAAATTTGAAATTATAGATGAAATGGCCAAATTCATCAAGAGACACTATTAGAGCTCATGCAAGAAGATAAACGGAATATCCCATTACCCCATTTCTCCAAGGGAACTGAATTCATGGCTAAATACCTAGGGAAAAACACCAGAGCTAAGCAGCTTCACTTATACATTCCACCAAAATTTAACACAGTATCAACTCATTTCTTCACAAATTTGCAGGAAGCTGGGGGGGGGGAGTGGACAGGGGACTAGCGCCTCATTACCTGAGGCGTCTCTAAGTAATCATCCCTGTACAACGAACTAGAACATCACATATACACCATACCGGCCTCATATGCAGATGCAACACATTCCACTCGTACACTACGCACAACATATGTGAATGTTAAAAGTGGAATATCAAAAAATAAGGTATGAAATGGACAGAGAAGGGGAGAGGGCCAGTACGACTAGTAGGATGTTTGCCTTCTGTGTGGCTGGCCCAGGTTCAATTCCTGGCACCACATAAGGTCCCCGAGCCCTGCCAGGGGATCTCTGAGCGCAGAGTCATGAAGTCCTGAGCACTGTCAGGTGTAGCCCAAAACAAAGGGAAAAACCAGATAATGGCTAATAGAACCGAAGCAGCTCTGGGCCAGAGCAGCAGCGGCAGAACACGGGGCTCCCTCAGTGCAGGAAACAATCTCCCAGCACAGGTGGGGCCTTTCCTCTCCGATGACTGGGAGGACAGTTATTCTGGGTTCAAGTTTTATTCATCCAAAGAAAAACAACTGCTGCAACTGAAGTTTAAGAGAAACCACCTAAGATTGATGTTAGAAGTCTTTTTTAAGTCTGCCACCATATTTGCTTACAAAGTCACGCAGCCCGTCACCACACCACACACGTCCTCCCTAAGCAGACGAGAACAAGCTCGGTGAATTCTCTAGGTCCCCATTTTTGTATTTTTTGTTGATAATTCCTTTACCCTGGCTGATTGTGACTCAAGGTTTACGGCTTCTCTTGATCCTAAACAGCATTTGGTTTCACTGATAGTTTCTAAACCACACAGATATGTCAGCGGGTGGATCTTCCCTAATCCCTCAGATGTGGGATTAGAAACTGAAGTCTTGAGGTAAGCTTTTTCTGACAATACACAAAACAAAATCCTACAATAAACCCCAAGAAAATCAGGAAAATGGCACCCAAACACTCCCCGAATGAACACAGTCTGTATTTTTATATTTTTATGACTACAGTAGACTTGTCCTACCGAAACTCAACAGTAGAATAAGGGGATGGGTGAGGAAGGAGCGCCAGGGGCTGGAGACGCGACTCAGGGCAGCGCACACACAACGCACACATACACACAACCACACACACATGACACACATGCACACACAAAACAGGTCGCTAGCAGAAGACTCTTATCAAGGAGCTGCAGACATTTAAGAGGACAGAACTGGCTCCAGGATCGTTAAAGATGACTGTCCTATAGCAACAGGGACAATACACACAGCAAACGACACAGAGGGACTTTGGACTTGATTCTCCCACCTAGGAGGAAGAATTTCTGAGCGGAGGGGCAGGCGGGGTGTGGGTCAGGGAGAACCCACCATCTCAGCATCTAGTCCTTCACAGTTCAAAGTATTTCAGGAGACTCCCGACCAGGATTTTCCTTAAAGCTCTTAGAAGATATTTCTCGAAGAAAAGGGGGTTGGGGCAGGGCAGGGGCACGTACCTGCTCCTTGACCTCAATGCTGTGCTCCCCTTCCAGAATCAGGGTGACGGCTTGCATGATAGGCTTCCGTGAGTACTCATAATTTTATCTATATGCTGCAAGACAACGGAAACTGACCGTTAGCATCTGGAGGACAAAGGGAAAGACCGTAGGAAAGAGCGAGAAGCTTCTAGAGGTCCAACAATGGAATCTGTACTACTCCAGAGAATGCGAGAGCAGACGTGCCAAGTGCTCACCCCCCATTTACATGCAGACTTTATCAGGGACCCTCTCCGCAACGCTAGCCTGGCCGCTGGGGCTCCAAAGGTCAGTACTGGGGTTGCGAGGCTGCACCTGGGTTACTGGTTGGGGTGGGGTGGGGGTGAAATGCCGGATCTACTTGTGCTGTTTATTGTGTTTTGAAGCTGCACCCTGCCTGCCAACATCTAATGTGCTCTGATGGAATGTTCTGATGCCTCAAGATGACGAAGAGCATGGACATGGGCCGACAGCGTTCTGATGATGCCCTAAGATGATGAAGAGCGTGGACATGGGCCAACAGTGGTCTGATGATGCCCTGCAATGACGAAGCACGTGGACATGGGACGAGAGCATTCTGAACCATGACCAGAGGGCTCCCCAGGGCCAGAGGCATTCAGGAAAAAGAAAACACAAAACGTGGGCGTGAGGGCTGGGGGACAGGCGGGTGATCAAAGGAGCCAGAGCTAGGTAAAATTTGTTGTAGGTCACCCACACTATCTTCAGGCTTACGTGTACAAAGCCTGAAAACGTCAGTGAGAAACGGCCCCTGCCCCACCCATGTTCCCCATGTTTCTGCCTCCCGAAGGCCATCACGGTTAGGGACCAGCAAGGTGCGGCCTGTCTCTCCTGCCCGGACGCTGTCACTGCGAAAATAGCCGAGGGGCGGTGGGAGAGGTGGGGGTGCCTATGGAAAGGCAATGAGGGGGACTCTCTGGGGGGAGAGCAAAAGCCGCAGAGCTAACTTAGGCCCAGGAGGACACACGCGGGAGAGGGAGGGACAGGTCCACCAGCAACCTCATGTGTCGCTGCCAAAGGGCAGGTATGGAGCGGGCCAGAGGGCAGTGGCCAGGCCCTGGGCCAGCCTGCAGGGAGCTCACTTACAGGCCGCGTGGACAGCAGATTTCTCAGCAGCCCCAAAGTCTTCATCAGCACATTCAAATCTGAATCTGACAACAACCGGAAGAGCTGTTCAGTACTCAAGCTTCGTAAAATATCTGCTTTTATTTTTTGTTCAGCCTGAAATGCCATATTCTGAAAGGATCAAAGAGGTTTCAAGAATCATGTCTGCATTCGCTTTAGTAAGTTATATATTAACAGCAACTGGATGTTTGCAAAGTACACAGAAAACCTGCAGAAAAAATCTCCATGCGTGTCACGTTAATTTTCTGATGCTTGTTCATCACTTGTGATTCTGTCCAGAGAGAGAACCACCACTCACACGTGCTCCTGGGGAGGAACACAGACTTTCAGACGTGGACCTCTGAGATTAGTCCTCGCGGTGAGCAAGCTGCACCCTTTAATCACAAATGACTACTGGAGATTATACTGAGCCAGAGCTTTGAAGGCAACTTTAAAGTTCTCTTATAGGGGCTGGAGCAACAGGATAGAGGGGAGGGCGTTTGCCTTACAGCAGCCAACCCAGGTTCGATCCCCAGCATCCCATATGGTCCCCCGAGTACTGCCAAAAGTAAATCCTGAGTGCAGAGAGGAAGGAGTAACCCCTCAGCATGGCTGGGTATGACCCCAAAAGCAGAAAGACAGAACACAAAAATAAAAGTTCTCTCTTATAAATGAACATAACCAGAGAGCCCTGTTAACTCCGACTATTCAGAATAGTGTACAGGGTCCGATTCAGAATAGTGTGCTGGGTCTGGTTCAGAATAGTGTGCTGGGTCCGGATCTGGCCAGGGTGGATGAACATCATGCACTAGCAACCTCAGATGGCTGGGAGTTATTTCTGCAAACTAGAAACTAATCCTAAATGTGGCTAGGGAACAGTGTTGGGTTTTCTTCTGGAGCACAACCAGCCTAATTCAGGGATCACTCCCTGGTGGGGCTGGGGTTCTCGAACCCAGGTCAGCCATGTACTGCCAAGCACTCTGCACCTTACCCGCTGTAGTATCTTTCGGGGCCCGGTACTTACTTTTTAACTACGGGCGCTAAGAACATAGGAAAGTTCAAGTTACTAAGGCTGAAAGGCAACATGGCGGAGCAAAGAGAGTACTAGGTTGGTGGGAAGTGACCCCAGCGCACGATGACGCCAAGGCTTTGCACTGTGGCGGACAGAGGACCCAGCAACGGGTCATATGGAGACTGCTGAGAATAGGTAGTTAACAAGGAGTTGAGAAGTGGGGTGGTCAGCTCAATGGTTGTGGGACTGGAGCGTGGCAAACCTCCCTGGTAAGGGAGACCAGGTAGAAGGCAAGCTTTAAAAGAGAAAATTTGGATCGGAGCGATAGCACAGCGCACAGGGCATTTTTGCCTTGCACACTGTCTACCTGGCTTTGATCCCCAGCACCCATATGGCCCCCGAGCACCGCCAGGAGTAAACCCTGAGCATTGCCGGGTGTGACCCAAAAAGAAAAAAAAATTATAAAGTCCTGGGAAAGGGTTTAAGGAAGAGAAGTGCTACGGTTGGTACAGAGACAGGATTCGTTTCTGGCAATATGATCGCTTTCTTCCACCACAGTTCATGCACAGGCAGACACGTAACATGAACCAGGCAGAGGAGCTCGGGGGCAGGGGCAGCCCTCGCCACCACTCCTGCCAGGTGAGTCGCTTCTCGCCCAGTTTCCGTCCCAGCCGTGAGGCTGGAAGCAACTGAGGCGACAAACACAAAACACTGAGCTTTGTCCAGAGAGGATCACACTGTGACTACGACTATGGTGCTTTTAAAGTCCACACAGAACGACTTCCCTTTCAATAATTTAGTTTTGAGAAATCTTAGCGGGCGAATAACAGTTCTCTGAGTTTATAAAGTTTCAGGATTCAATTATCAATAGAAGCTATGGAGAAATGATTTAGTTTGAAATGGATCAATTTTGCACAAAGAATTTGACACTACTGTGATTGCTCCTTGGCTAATTTCAGAGTGTTGCTAGAAAGAGCAGAGAAGGCTATGTAAAGCAGTTCTAGACAGGCACCATGAGTCACGAGGAAAATCTCAACATTAGCCAACGTTGAGGTCCTCTCGACCTGAGCCAGGCATCAACAGCGAACCACTTCACGCATAAAACACAGGAGAACCGAGGCATGCGGTGGCCAAGCACCTTGCTTAAACTGAACAGAAAAGGTGAACACAGAGCCTCTGACCTCCAACCTCTTAGGTCATTATACAACTGTGCCCCACAGCCAGGATTTGAAGCAAGATCCCAGGCCTTTCAAATAGCACACGCGTGCGGTTCTTTGGTCTGGTGACATCTTCCCTCTGTAAGCAATGGCTATGTGCACAATGCACCATCAACGCCCAAATGCCATTCACTGGGGTTGGACCATCAGCACCCAAATGCTACTCACTGGAGACGTACCATCAACACCCAAATGCCATTCACTCGAGATGTACCATCAACGCCCAAATGCCATTCAATGGGGTGGCCCACAAATGCCACTCACTCGAGACGTACCATCAACGCCCAAATGCCACTCACTGGACACGTACCATCAACGCCCAAATGCCACTCACTGGACACGTACCATCAACGCCCAAATGCCACTCACTGGACACGTACCATCAACGCCCAAATGCCACTCACTCGAGAGCGTACCATCAACGCCCAAATGCCATTCACTCGCAGCGCAGGGTTTTCACTTTGGGTCAATCCACAAAAGTAGTTCTACTGCTCGGATTCTAAAATGGGCTGATGGGGAGGGGGACAAAACAAAAAGTTTCAGAGTCAGGGTTGTAAGTAAAGTGTGTGTTTTCTGTCTGACATCCCACCACCTCAATTCCAAGTAACTTCCACAGCAAGGGGTGAGGCAGAATCCAGAACCATCTTCTCCCACAAACCTGCTCTCCTCCGCCCCAGCTGCTCTTCTCTGTAGTCCTGAGAGCTTCAGGACACTCAGTAGTACATTCTCACCTGGGTGCCGCATCATCTAGTTCCAACCCTGTTGTGACTGCCCCAATGCTGTCCCTCCTGCCCAGCAGCTGAGCACAGCACAGCTGTGTTGCAGGACACCTAAAAGCCTAGGCCTCTGCATCTGCCCTGGATTGCCTCCCTGCGGGTCACTTCATAGATAGGGGGTAGTCTGAATGTGGCAGTCTTATCTGACCATGTATTCTGTACTGGCTGGTATAAATATTCTCTCATGCTACCACAAGCATCGTGGGACTAGCTAGATCTTACCAGCATATTTGCCTGGCCACGTTGGATCTCTAAGTAATAAGACTAGAGAGAAATGCTGTTTGCCTCCAAGCAAGCAAGCATGGCTCCCTGATAGCTCAAAGGCAACTAAAATACAAAACTACCGTGAAGTAGACGAGACTCTTGTGAAGGCTTGGAGAAATATTTAACTGGCATTAGTATTAGTCTTGGGTACAGAGACATGCCATCTCAGAAACCCCTTCTCTACCCTATAAAGGCAATTCCAGGCAGATCTTGGCTCAAGATATTAGGTGAGGTTTTTAATTACCTGAGGGCGTTTGATCCTTCCTGCCAGGGAAGTTACATTTAGCTTATAGCTTCTCCCAGCTCTGCTAGGAGGCTTTTAATCAGCTCTGGGTCCTTGTAAACAACCAGATGGTCTCCTGAAGTTGCTCCATTCTATGGAGCTGTTTTCCTGTTTTCATCTCTAGATAGCCTAGCCCAGAATGGGCCGGGCTGGGGAGTTTGGGCAGATTTCTAGCTATAAAATAAGCTGCAAGAAGAAAGAAGCTCTCTCTCTTTTTTCCCCCTTTTGCCATTTCGGCTTCCCTTGGTGTTTTGCTTCTCCGTCCTCTCCATTCTCTGTTGGGCCTCAACACGTGGTGGCAGCCATCTTGGCCTACACCTGGCTGGGGCCTAGCCGGGAACCCAGAGTCCGGAGGTTTTCCCTGCTCTTGGATTGTATATTGGAACCTGTGATAGTAAAGCCCTTTTAAAACTGCATCAGATTCCTGAGTCTTCATCCATTCCCCGCCGGCCGGAGGTAGAAGGGAACTCGCTTCCCGGCACTGCCGGGGACCCGGCGGCGCTCCCGACATAGCTGTGACGGCCACGAGGTGCAGAGAGAACCCAACTAGCCTTCCAACGGGCTGGTCTAGTCCAACCGCTGCAGAATTCTTCTTTCAGAACCACTTTCTAAACTCCCATACCGATCACTGCGGTCCGCAGAGTCCCGAGTGTTCCAAGCGTGTTTTGCCCATGGGTGGCATAGCAGGCTGTACCACTTTATGGTACTTGGTGAAAAGTATTGCAGGAGGGAAGTTGTAAAAATTCAAACCTTAGAGGACGGATGTGTCATTACTAACAAATACTTCAAAAGTTCATCTACTGAATGGATTCAAGAAATATCTTGAGTAACTGAGAATTATTTACTGAGAAAAAGGCCAGTGCCTTTCTAGATGACGTTCTGAAGAAGGGTACACAATCCTCTACTTGCACAAACTGTGGGTATTTCCTTGCACCTTTCAATAGAGCAGGAAAAGTGGGGAGGGGCCTCTCAAGTGGTGCTTAGGGGAGCCAGGGACACTTGTGATTTTTGGACAACTGGACTCAGTAGCAGGTTACTGAGTTACTGAGTATCCACTCAGGATACAGGACCTGGAATCTGATGTGTCTGGAATCTTGATTTGACCAATTGAAAAAATATGTGCTTGTAATAGATAAATTCAAATGCAGGGCTATAGTTCATGGTATTAAATGTTAGTGCTAGCTGTTTAAATTTTTTTTTTTTTTTTTTTTTTTGGTCACACCCGGCAATGCTCAGGGGGCTACTCCTGGCTCTGCACTCAGGAATCACTCCTGGCGGTGCTTGGGGGACCATATGGGATGCCGGGGCTTGAACCCAGGCGGCACAGGCCGGCCGCGTGCAAGGCAAACGCCCTACCCACTGGGCTATCGCTCCGGCCCCTAAACTGTAATCTTGGTAAATGGGTGATATGAGTCAGATTTATTTTGTTATTTCAAAAAAATTAATTATCATTATTATTTTTTTGCTTTTGGGGCATTCCTGGCAATACTCAGGGGTTACTCCTGGCTCTATACTGAGGAATTACTCCTGGTGGTGCTTGGGAACCATTTGGGAAGCTGGGGATTGAACCCGGGTCAGCCCCAAGCAAGGCAAATGCCCTCCCTGCTGTACTATCATTCTGGCCCCATTACATTTTTGCCCTAATTATAGATATAATTTATAAATAAAAGTAATTCACAAATAACTTGTAAAATGCACAAAAGGAAAAAGTATCACTATATAATCCAGCCCCAAACAACTCCATTGCCATTTAAAAGGTGATTTTTCTGATGTCAGCAGTGATCACTGTATCACTGTATCACTGTCTTCCCGTTCATCGTCGATTTGCTCGAGCGGGCAGCAGTAACATCCCCATATGACCTGTCTCATGCAAGTAGAGCCCAAGGGCACCTGCTTACTCCAGGAACATAAAGAGCCTCAAACCATTCCATCGGGACATGGGAATGTCCCATGTCAGCAGTGATTGCCTTGAAATGCCTTATAATCCTGGCTTACAAAATTGAGCTTTAATTTATTCATCAGTAAGAGTGCTTAGTAATAGTTCTGTAATTATGACATGCAGCTGCAAGCACTTTCGACTAACTTCCAGCTGCAGTGTCTTACTAAATGAGCTGGACATGGCAGCCACATAAGCAAAGCGTCCGATTGGCTCACTTCCCCTCCGCAATGACAAAGCAGGCTTATTTACTGGGGGTAGGGGTGATGCTCAGTGACACAGGTGCTGCCAACCGGGCTTGGCTGCATGCTAGGTAAACACCGAAACCCTGGACTATCCCTCTGTCCCTGTCACATCCCTCCCTGGCCCCACTCCAGCAGTTTAAAAGCCCAATTCTCTAACGTCAGTGTCAATTCCTATGAAAATGATCCAAGCTCCAGGAAGACTGTGTAAAGCCTACAAAGGGAAAAGCAATACTGACCTCTTTACTTGGAGAAAATTCAAGGAGGAGATTGCACAGCATGGACGATGCTACCACTAGGATTTCATCGGGTGCATTTTGTAAAACCTACAGAAACGTTCAAGAGAAAGAAAGTGATACCATTAATGACTGGGCCTCGGAGGGGCGGTCCTAAGGGATACCATTAATGACTGGGCCACAGAGGAGCGGTCCTAAGGGATACCATTAATGACTGGGCCACGGAGGGAGGCGGTCCAAGGGATAATATTAACGACCGAGCCACGGAGGGTGGTCCTAAGGGACACTATTAACGACTGGGCCACAGAGGGGGTGGTCCTAAGGGATACCATTAACAACCGGGCCACGGAGGGAGGCGGTCCTAAGGGGATACCATTAACGACTGGGCCACAGAGGGGCGGTCCTAAGGGATACCATTAACAACCGGGCCACGGAGGAGCGGTCCTAAGGGGATACCATTAACGACTGGGCCACAGAGGGGCGGTCCTAAGGGATACCATTAACAACCGGGCCACGGAGGAGCGGTCTAAGGGATACCATTCACGACTGGGCCACAGAGGGGCGGGTCCTAAGGGATACCATTAACGAGCTGGGCCTCGGAGGGGCGGTCCTAAGGGATAATATTAACGACCGAGCCACGGAGGGGTGGTCCTAAGGGATAATATTAACGACCGAGGCCACGGAGGGGTGGTCCTAAGGGACACTATTAACGATTGGGCCACGGAGGAGCGGTCTAAGGGATGCCATTAACAACGGGGCCACGGAGGAGCGGTCCTAAGGGATAATATTAACGACCGAGCCACGGAGGGGTGGTCCTAAGGGACACTATTAACGATTGGGCCACGGAGGGTGGTCCTAAGGGATACCATTAACAACCGGGCCACGGAGGAGCGGTCCAAAGGGATAATATTAACAACTGAGCCACGGAGGGTGGTCCTAAGGGACACTATTAATGGCTGGGCCCCGGAGGCGGTCCTAAGGGACACTATTAACGATTGGGCCACGGAGGGGCGGTCCTAAGGGGTACCATTAACAACCAGGCCAAAGAGGAGTGGTCCTAAGAGATGCCATTAACAACCGGGTCACGGAGGAGCGGTCCTAAGGGATACCATTAGGGAAGACCCTGTGCTGGTATGGTAACATGAACCTTATGTTCTATTCCTGAGGTCCCACACTCATCCTGCTGGAGTAATGACAGTATTCCTGCCAGAGTGGGGGTCGCCGTGAAAAGGAACATAAGGCAAGTCAGAAGGTATCTGCTGCGAAGTTTGTGGCAGACCTTGGATTAGGTCTGGGAGCAAGTTAGCTTACTTGACTTCATCAAATCAGGCTTCTTATGGAAACACAGGGATGGCTGAGGTTCTGAGGCTTCCTGGGGTGAGCTAGAAGGACTTGGCCCAGCAGCACGATGGCTAATGGCTAATTTCCTCCAGCTTTAAGGCTTCTGCACAGGCAACGTGGGGACTGGTTCTCAGGAGTGGGGCCACAGAGTCCTGGTTCCCAGCCTCATTCTTCTTACTAGATGTGTGCACTTGGGCAAACTTCTTAACCTCTTGGAACATCTGAGTTGAGGGACTGTGGAAAACTACCATTCCTTGCCAGGATTACTTGGGGTTGTGGCCATATGATGGAGAAAGGAAAGAAAAACACACACACACACACACACACACACACACACACACACACACACACACACACACACACACACACACACACACACACACACACACACTGCATGAGGGACAGTTTCAGCTCACACACAAAGGAGGAATCTGAACTCCCGGACTGGAAAGTGGGTTAATAATAGGCCCAGCAACATGGGGCTGTTGTCAGAATACGTGAGAAGATTTTAGAACAGTAACTGGCACACAGTAATGACCAGATAATTAGGATTTTAGAAAAGTCATTTATTGCTATCATAGTTATCAGGCCCATAGTAGGTACACAGAAAACTCACTGCCATGCACACTTACGGAACTCTAAAGACAACGCGGTATTGTGGCATTGTGGTAAATGTTAGTTGCTGTTATCAGAACCGGTTCTTTCTGGATTCTCAGATACCACTTATAGGCACTATTACCTTCAACTAGACCCTTTGTTTTTTTTGGTTTTTTTTTTTGCTTTTTTGGGTCACACCCAGCAATGCTCAGGGGTTACTCCTGGCTCTGCACTCAGGAATTACTCCCTGGCGGTGCTCGGGGGACCATATGGGACGCCGGGGATCGAACCCGGGCCAGCACAGGCCAGCCAGCGTGCAAGGCAAAAGGCCCCTACCTACTGGGCTATCGCTCCGGCCCCTAGACCCTTTGTATTTGAAATGAGACGGGATCAGACTCATGATCCCAAACGGAATCAAGAAGCTTTAAGTGCAGATTTAGAAATGGACACACACACACACACACACACACACACACACACACACACACACACACAGAGTTACTGGACTTCTTTACTAAATCAAGTCCTAAGAATCCAAGGAGCTTCAGGTACAAATTTAGAAAAGGACACACACATTACGCATGCGCTACGCACACACACACACATACACTTCTTCACTAAATTAAGTCTTATGTTCCCAAGTTAAGAATAAGCAAGAATTACAAAACAAACATGTCCTTATGTAACGTGCTCAAGGCTTCTATGAACTGTCAGCGAGCTGATGAGAATCACGTGGACCTGTCTCCTGCTAAGCCTCTGGTCACCCTTCCTGGCCCCTCCTGTCCTGTGGTTCTTAGTGCATCCTGCTCAGTCCCATGAGCGCCCTGGAGCCCTTCTGTCTGTCCTCCGCGAGCCACGCCATTATCTGTAACCTCTCGGGAACCTTACTACTTTTTTATTCAACAAATTCAAGCTTTAAATCTAGTAGGTATCGACGGTCTCCAAACCAGGGGCCGAGCGATAGCCTAGCGATTAGAGTGTTTGCCTTGAACGCAGCGGGCCCATGCATCCCATATGGTCCCTCGAGCACCACCAGGAGTGATTCCTGAGTGCAGAGCCAGGAGTAACCCCTGAGCATTGCCGGGTGTGACCCAAAAAGCAAAAAACAAACAAACAAACAAACAAACAAACTGCACTAAGCAACATGGGTACTCATTAAATGTCTGTGAATTAAGAAAAGAATCATCTTCCAAACTCATATCTCATGGGCCGAAAATAAACTGAATGCTTTTGAGATTTCAAAAGCTGCTGAACTTGATAAATGGTTTTTAGAATATCTGCTTTATAGATTAATATGCTTTTCTAAGTTTGATTTTTTGAATTAAATAACCTTTAATGACCAACTAAAACAGATGTTTTGACATTTTAAAGCATTTGTCTATTCAAGTGCAAAGACAGTGAGACAGCAGCTGACATCTAACACCAATATTCCCTCAAATATTCACAACAAAAAGTTGCAAATAAAAATTTTAAATAAACCAAATGGCAAAAAAGTTAAAACTATGAAAAAGGGAGGGGAGTGAGTAGCAGTCATGTGAACAGTCTCTGAAGGAGGAGGAAACTCAAAAGTATCTGAAACAAACACTGATTTACTTCTAAGCTTTTAAGACATATATTTTAAATTCTTTTTCCATTTCTCTCCCCCAATTTTCCTGATATAAGTGGCCAGGAACCACATACCATACCATCTCTGACTCTGACTCTTAAGACACAGAACTGAGCTGAGCATCCAGGGAAAATGGCTTGAAAAATATCTGGAAGCTATTGTGAGAATAATGGAAAGCACTCGAAAAGTCATGGATAGAGAGAATTGATAAGTCAAGATAAAGCCGCTATGATAAAGGTCCAGTCTAAGATCAAGCAAGAAAGGTGACAGAAAGATCACTCAGCTGAGAAATACAAATGGTCACTCAGCGGGGGGCTGTGCTATGGCCCCCACTAGACACTGGCACAGCCCTCCCAGGCAATGCTACGC
>JAJIBD010009050.1:0-87671 GCA_021461705.1 Cryptotis parvus | reverse complement strand
TCTGAGACGGAAGACTTTGCATGGCATAGAGAAGGGTCAGTTGTACCTTTGAACCTACTTCTAGAAAATGTTAAATATTAGTTACTTTTATCACTTACCATGACACATATTTTATGCCCAATTGCCTCTTTTTTAATAACCGAGCCAACTGTATAGTACATTTATCTGGCTAATATGTTTTCAGCAAATGTCTACTAAACTTGTTAGCTTCCTCTTGCAAGATTTTGAACTAGTGTAACCGGTGATTTTTGACCCAGCAATTTTGAAATAGCTTAGACAATTATGATTTGTAAATGGTGTATTTCCTTTGGGTTACACAGAATTTGAAGGAGTTCAGGTTATTATTATTATTTTTTAAATTAGATCTATTAATTCCTTCGAACATTGTTGCCAAAAGACAAGGGCCACAGGCAGCAGTTGATTATTAAAAGCCTTAAAATATCTTCGTGAAACTCTTTAAATTTAACTCTATAACTATGATTTATCTGCTGAGACTATGATCAGAATTTCTTTCATAGAAAATAGAATGTGTCATGATAATGGCATAAAATTCTCTAAGAATTGTCTATAATGTTACAATACCCATTTCTTCACTGATTTAAGTTGACTTTGCTGTGGAAATCACATATTTAATATTAGGAGATGATCAGTTACTTTTGGAACCAAAGAGATAGCGTAAAGGACTAGAGTACAGACTTTGCATATGGGAGGCCTGGGTTCCACTCCCAGCATGAGATGATTCCTTGAGCATTTCTAGGGAGAAATTCTTGAGCCCTGACAGAGCATTGAATAACCCCAGAGTGATGCTGGTTTCAGCCCAAGCAGAAAAAAATACATGGATTTCTACTACAGTTTCCTAGCTTCCTATGCAATTAAACCTATGCATCAAATGAAATATTAAAATTACTTAGCAAATGACAAAAATATGTAACCTTCAGTTTTTGTTATCTATTATGTGTCTGAAGCATAATATAGAGATAACCTGAAATTGACAATATCAGCCTCCTGCCAGACAGTCCTGGTCCTCATTGACCTTAGATCTTATGTCTGATGGAAAATGTGACAGCGGCGGAAATGTTCAGAAGAATACCTACGCCTTCCTCTGTGCCCCTTCACCTGATGTGTTGAAGAGTTTCTGGTGAGAAACGTCTATTTAGTTGGAAATACATATTCTGGGATCTCTTTGAAATTAGATGAAATCTTGGGGTTCTTTTTGTTTTGTTTTAGTTTTGGTTTTTGTGCCACACCAGCTGTACTTAGAATTTATTTTCCGCAGGGCTTTAGGAGACTAAGTGCGCTGTCAGGGATCAAACTCAGTTCAGTGACAAGCAAGGCAGACATCCTACCTGCTACACTAATAAAACTCTGGCCCTGGCCAGATTCTTCAGCAAGTGGAATGTGATTGAAAGTGACACATTATCTTCAGGTCTGACTCATAAAAGTCTTCTGTCAAATTCTTCCGGGCGGTGGGGGGGTACTTTTCTTGCCTTTTAATGTTCTGTTCAGATGATAATGCTACCACCAGGAAGAGTCTACAATCACTTTGGAGAAGATGGCCAAGTTTATGTAACTCTGGGTTGCTGTAGTTTCACTAGCTATTCCTATTATCAGAATTCCCAGGTGAGCAAGAATCAAGTTTTAGTTATATTACATCTCTAAAGTTTTTGTTGTATTTGTGACTAAAGCATATATATGCTTTATAATGGCATTATGAAGCAACATTAAGCACATATGGATCAAACTTAATAACTAAATTCAAAGGTGCAGAAAGGGAGAAGAAGGTAATTTGGGGTCTTAAGTTGCTGAATATGCACTAAAGGAAGGAAAGCACTTTAGTCCATTTCCAGTGTCAAGCTGAGATAAGATTTTGTAGTTTAATTCTAGAATTAGTAGTTTTGTAAGACCCAAGCGCTTTTATTCATTCACATGCATTTATTCATTTAATGAATCATCTGCTAAGTGTAGATATTGTCCTTGGCACTGGAAATAATTCAATAAATAAAAAAAGAAATATAAAAATTGTTTATCTTTATATTATACTGCTTCATTCTTACGTTTTTCATTAGTAGAGGAATTAATAACATCTTTAATGATGTCATATAAATCAGTAAAAACCTACTGTTGTTTGCTCTTACAATTTTAGTTTTTATACCTGTTAAGTGATTTAAGTTAGTGAAAGGGAATACTGTATTTGGATTTCTTTCCTTGGTTCTTTCTCCTGGTAGCTAGCTTGATTCTGACAGCAGATTAGATGGGATGTGTATGGGGTTGTGAAATAACTGCTTTTAAAATGTACAGGATTTAACATTTAAAAGGAATTGCATTTCAATACTTAATAAAATATCCAGATTACCTTGAGAATTGGGGCTGCTACTGTCAGTTATATTGAAAGAATTCTAGCATGCTAAATTGCCTGACAAGTTATGGTGTTTTATGTGCTTTATTGATATTGGACTACTTGTTTTGCTTCAGTGGGTACTTAATTATTTGTTTCTTCTTGACAGTGTACTAGAATTAATTCATGGCATTATGAAGCAACATTAAACATCCCCTTGAGAGCAAAGGCTCGATGTAACTCTGGTGCATCATCTGAATGTTTATTTTCCCACACAGCTAAAGAAATTAACTTCACAAATTGCTTTTATTTTATTTAAACATTTTTTCTCCTTTGCTTTGATGATGACCAGGAGTTGATCATGCCCGGTTATGGTGCTTGTACACTTGGTTTTGGGCCTGTGTGTACAAAACTGGGGTTGTACACCTGAGTTAAAGTGATTGTTGGTGGGGTTGTACTCATCTGGCTGTGGTACAGACATTGTTTTTTGGAGTGCTCCCTAGGGATTGCTGTGGTGTTCAAACATGTGCTCAGTGGATATTGTCCCACAGGGCTTGTACATGTGCTCATTGGGGGTTGTGCCTTAGGGCACATATTGTATCTTATAATTGCTGATTCTCCCTGACATCTGATTGTAATTGGAGAGTAGACACTTGGTGGCAGTGCTGAGGTTTCAGATAAAGTTGTTGGATTGGGCTAATCTCATGTGGATGGTACTTGTGACTCACAGTAAAGCTAATGTCATTTGCCATTGAGCCCTTCCCTTGCTTATCAATTACTTTGTGTTTGTTTTGGGGCAGAGCATTGCTCTGCAATGCTCAGGGGCTTACTAAGGGCTCTGCACTCAGGAATCACTCCTGGCCTGGCTCTGGGGATCATATGGGGTGCCACAGATGGAACCTGGGTAGGCTGTGTCCAAGGCAAATGCCTTACCAACTGTACTATTGCTGCCGCCTCTCTTTCATTACTTTAAAAAAAGAGAAAAGCTATAGCTTTTCTAGCTAGACAGAGATTTCAGGAATTCCAAACGATGAGTTAAACACAATGAAGGTCAATGGAAACTGTTAGAGAATCAGTTTATGATGGGCTCATGGGGTGATGGCTGTCAGTAGCACATGCCACATTTCACTGTTCATTAGAGATTAAAATTATTCACTAAAATGACAAACTTTCTAGGGCTGGAGCGATAGCCCAGTGGGTAGGGCGTTGCCTTGCCCAGGTTCGATCCCGGCATCCCATATGGTCCCCTGAGCAATGCCAGGAGTAATTCCTGATTGCAAAGCCAGGAGTAACCCCTGAGCATCGCGGGTGTGACCCAAAAAGCAAAAAAAAAAATACACACAATATATATATATAATTATCATATTAGTACTTTAAGCTCTTCAGCAAGAAAAAAATAAGAAAATTCCACGTTAATTTAGTGCTGTAAAACCAAATTATTTTCTTTCAATTAAGGATGTCAAGATAGGTAAAATAATGTCCTTTAGCTATTCACCAAAATGTTCTTATTTATGCAAAAGAATTTTCCAATAAAGATTATTTATTTTTACTTTGAGATATAATCCTTTAATGGGTAAGTAATGTTTTCTAATCAAAGTGACACTGAATGTTCAAATTTGATGGTTGAAAATTGAAAGCTTAACTGAAGATCCCCTTTTTCCATAGAATTATAATTTTAACAGGTGGCCTTGCTAATTAAGCTTTTTTATTGTTTTCTTACATGTAATTCATTTCTATTTTAATAATTATATGCTCCTTTTAGAATAAATGTTAATAGTGAATGGTTTGGTGGGCAAATAACTGCATAAAAAATCATCCTGTGGTGTAAATGAACATAATATGAAGCCAGTATTCAAGAACAATAGAAACAAGGGCCAGGAGGTTTGGTCCGCACCTGGAAACCTGCTCTAAACTCTTGGGGAAAAAGCAGTCGGGATAGGGAAGGGACCACGATGACAAAGACAGAGGTAAATGACCACTACATAAGAATTTTGTGCAGAATAGGTAAAGGAACAAACATCATAGCTTCAGTATCTGTATTGCAAACCATAATGCCTAGTGGGAGAGGGAGATGGAGAAGAGAAGGAAGGCAACTGCCGTAAGTCATTCTGGGGAGAGAGGATGGGGCAGTGGCAGAGGGGTAAAGGGGCTAATTGGTGATGGGAAATGTACACTGGTGAGGGACGGATGTTGGAACAGTGAGACTGAAACCCACTCATGAACAGTCTTCTAAGTGTATGACACAGTGATTCAACAAGATTAAAAAACTAATGTCCTGTTATTCTTCTGAAGTGGGTAATCAGGAAATAATTATGGAAAGTAAGGAAAAGTAAATAAAAATAATAATCTTATAGTCATTTGGGGGTACAATTTTTCCCCATGTAGAAGCAGCAGGACAAAACTTATACATCAAGAAGAAAAACTGAGAAAAACGTGACAAAACTGATGTCAAAAGCAGGTTTTAATTTTGTGTTCATTAGAGATACTTATATTGTAGTTATTTTATGGTAACAGTGATCCTAACAGTAATTACACAGGAACTATTATCAAAGATTCCACACATATTGTAAATTTTCCCACCCTGTTCATTTTGTGAAGATTTGTAAAACAAAATTATAAAAATACACAGTATTTAAACCTACCCCCCTACTATGTTTAGAGAAATAAATGGAGAAAGTTTAGAGATGTGGCTTTATAATCTGTATTTTCATGAGTTGAAAAGAATGTCTTATGAAAATGGAAAGCTCACCCAAAAGCCTGGCATCTGTACTTGATATTTGTGATGGGGAAATAGAGTAAAGGGAAGCACCTAAGCAGGATATTTGACCGGACAGCTCAAAACCATTGTAGTAAATAAAATAACTTCATGTTTCTCCCTCCCCTAAGTTCAGGAGTTCCTTTTGTAAGACAATAAATAAAAAGAACTCTGTCAAGTAGCATAGTATTAGGGTACTACTATGTAAAGTATTGGAATTAGTACTAGTGAATCTAATAAACATTTTAGAAACAACACTGTTTTGGTGAGACAAGATATATTTTGTTTATACTAGGTGTAGTTAAAAAATCTTGGGAGTCAAAGTTTAGGTAAGGGAGAGAAGGGACCAGTGTGCTAAAAAATTGTTGGAAATGGTAATACTAACCTAGAACTGAGCACTGAATGTAGGCAAAGGGGATACATAACCCCTAAATGTATGTATTGCAGGCCAAAATGTGTAAGAGTAGAGACAGAGAGAGAAAGAAAAGTGCCTGCCATAGAGGCAGGTTGGGGTGGGGGAAAGTCAGGGGTTATTGGTGGTGGGAAATAAGCACTGATGGAGGGATGGGTGCTGGAACACTGTATGACTGAAATCTAATCATGAACAGTTTTATAATTTTATATCTCACAGTAGTATGTTAAAATTTAAAAATAAATAAATAATAAAAAATATCCTCCACAGAATTAGTAAGTTCTATAGCAATGATATATTTGAGAAATCTTTTTACCTTTTATGTAGAAATTAGTAAAATGGGAGTTTAGTAAATGGAACACTCAGTTCTTCATAAGTTTTGAGGATTTTTGGATGCCCTTTTAGTTTCAAATATTTCAGGAAACAAAATTTAATTAATATATCGTTAAAGACGACTCTTAGAGTCCTTATATTACTTATCTGGGAACTATATAGTACTAATACTGAAAAAGTGTTATATTGAAATTGATTTTTGTATGGCCGATTTATGTATGCTGTTTTTTCTAATTAAAATTGTTCCTGGTGTAACATGGTTGACGGCAGCCTTAATATTTATGCTTCAGGCATATACTTTATTGCACCAAGCTCATCATTTAAGTGCCAATATCCCTCCATCACTCAGCCACCTTCAAGACCGCCACCTCTTTCCATGTATTCGCCTCCCTCCACCCCTAACCCGAGCTCAGCTTTTTAGTGAGTCTGAGAGTTTGTTTACGTTGGGAATTGGCTTTCCTTTTGCTTTCTTTCTTTATATACTACATACGAGTGACATTATCTAGCACTTGTTTCTATCATATAATTTAACCCTGTTAGTCGACTTGTCATCTCATTGCACTTCCGGTATAATACTCATCGTTATTAGTTTGTTTCGATTTTCTTTGTTTTGGATTAACAAAGAACTAGTTTAAGCTAGAAGATGGGAATGCCCATCTTCTAGGTTCTAGTGCCCTATCTTTAACCTAGAAGATAAGCACTCCCATTTTCTAGGTTAAACTTGTTATAAGCATCTTTAGCATAAGACTTGTCTTTTGATGTTATTTTTTAAAAAAATTTTGTGTGTGATATGTAAAATTCCTAATTTTAATGCAGTCTAACAACTTTTCTTTTATAATTTGCTTTAAAGAAGCCCTATTTTATTCCTCATCGTAATCCAGAAGTTTGATGTTAATATTTGTCTTTAAATCATGTAGAATTGATGTTTACTTATAAGGTTAGCAAAAAATCCATTTTTCCCATGTGTAGTTAGTTATCTGAGTATCATTTATGGAATTGTCCATGTTTTCCTGACAAATCTACAACAACACTCTTTTCTATTGTTACAAAATATGCATCGGTATTTTTCTGTGCACTTCATTCTCTTCCATTGGTTTAGCCTTTTATCTCTGCTTCATATTGTACTGAATTAAATAAAAATAGATCATAAGTTATTTCCAGGAACAGAAATGTTTTCAGTAACATAAGTTATATTGATATATGACAGAGTGACTAACCTGAGTTAATTCAAAAGTATATTTCTTTTGCTTATTGATACAAATCTTAGAATCAACTTGTAAAGATACAAATCAAGAAGCCCTTTTGGGACTACATTTGAAATTGTATTGAATTTATAGGTTTTTATTTTTTTTCAAACCACAGCAAATTGGTCTGATTGTGCTTTATCTCCTCCACTGACCCTCCTAGGAACAGCTGTGCTTCTTGCCTTCAAAAAGCCAAGTCTGTATCCGCTCTTTGGAGACAAGTTGCCTTTCGTGTAACAAGGAAACCTGCTCCATTAGAATGGCCAATAGCAAATTACTAGCATCTCCTCTCTAAATAGCTCAGAGGAGGAAAACTGAGCTAGTTAATTTTGTGGCAACATACCCCATTAGGAGATCAAATAAATAGTTGGGGGAAAGAACAAATCAGCCCAAATCGATAAAGTTCTGTGAGAGACGATGTAGAGATTTCATTTGCATTATTTCTTAGACTCCAGTACATGTAGTATCCTTTATAGGAAAGGGGAAGATGGTCATAAATGGCGTAAAACTTTCAGAAGGAAAGGAATAAGTATGAAATTGACTTATGGGATCTAAGTATAATTTTAAAGGTTATCTAATATATCCCACTAAAAAATGAGTGAAATGGTGACTCAGTGAGTTTAAGTCTCTTATCTAATTAGTAAATGGAAGGAACAAAATGATGAGACTACCAGGTCCATTTTCAAATGCTTCTCAAATTGAAACACAATTTTATAAAAAGCAATAAATTATTACTATTATTTTGTTACTACTAATTACCATTAATTCAAAGGTTAACATTTAGACTTATTGTCTTTTTTTTCTAGTATTTTTGTTTTATGAAATAAAAACTTTTACAGTGTAGAGCAATGTGCTGAAAACTTTCAGCTACCCACCTAATACATTATTTTTTAATGAATAACTCAACAGCCATGTGACTTTTAGGTGTGGCTGTGTTCATTTTCCCAATTGGTGATACGTTTTATGGTGTTAGGAAAGTGTGATTTGGCATTTTCCCTTATTATATGCAAATTACATACTGAGTTTTTCCACAAGCATTTTAGTAGGTCATTGTTCATATACACATTTAGTTTATATACACATTTACATACACATTTATATACACATTTTAGCTATCTGTTGAAAAAATATCTAAAATATAACCTTAAAAATTACTGGCACTAATTATTTGAACTTAAGTATTAGTGTAAAGAAAACCATTTTGAATTCCTTTTTAAATATGAAACTTCCAGGCACCATCCCTAATGTATTTCGGATAATCCAAGAGTAATATATCTGGCTCTGAATGGTTTTCTTCAGGGAAAAATTTGGCTTTATGTTAGTACCAGTATTACAGTCAAGTTCACCTGAACTCAGTGAGAGTGGACAAAACCAAAAATCTCCAAGAGAGGTAGACAGAAAGTTTATTCCAGATGATTCTAGTGAATCAGGGTCTCAAACCTGCGACAAATGACTCAAAGACTATGATCATATTTATGCCCTAAAACTACATATCAGTGCATCAATGAAAAGCATGCAAGGATAACAAAAGCACTGCCCACATCCTGTCAAGAGGTGAGGGGAACAACATATAGTTACAGCTGTATGATAGAAAGGAAAAGGGGTTTATTTTACACTGCTCAGGATCAGGGCACAGAGTTAGCACAGAGTGTTGCTAACAAATTCCAGGCTCTATTAGGGATTAACTCAGAGATAGAGCACATATGGGTGTTCCAAAATAAATTTCAGAGACAAATTTCCCCCTTTTTTATTGTAACACCGTGATTTACAAAGTAAAAAGATTTTCATAGTACTGTTGATAGAAAGTTTCATACTTCAACACCACTCCCACCACCAGTGTGTTCCCACTACCAAAGACAGTTATTTCAAACCCACCCCAATCCCTATGCCTGCTCCATCAGCTGTCACTGATTATATTGACCGTTAAAGCACATACATGGCAATGTTATTGATGAATCCATTTTCTTCCTAATTGTTAGTTATGGGAGAATCTGGTCAAATTCTGTTCTTGAATTTACTTTCTTAGTTTCTAGAACATGGTTGGTTCCACTAGTTTGATGTATGGGTTACATGACTAGGGGAGAGCTGGATGGCAGCTCTCCCAACGTGTGTCTGAATCTCTGCATGATGGCCAATATCCCGGAGGCAGTTCATGGGTGGGTCTACCAGGCCTCCTGATGAGACAGAGAGTGAAAGAGGACCCCAGCTCCATTTCCATGAACGCCCAGTGATCCCTGCCTCCAAGAACTGCCTAACTGGGCTTCAAATCAGCTGCTCTATTGTGTGGGGCTCTGGTGAGCCGAGCTTGAAATAGGCTTCTGATGAAATGTGGAGTCTGGACATTGAAAATGGCTTCGATTATGGTGAGTGAGTTTCCTCTGGCTGCTTCCGAGGTCCTACTGAGGTGGTGGGCCAGGACCAAAACCCATCTTCTCAGGGACAAATATTTAACCTATTTCTCAATGGTACTTGCTGGATTTTGAGATGACTACAAGAGTATGCTACCCGCACGGCAGAGCCTGGCAAGCTACCCATGTCGTATTTGATATGCCAGATACCAGTAACAATTATAGGCATCATTCCCATGACCTGATGGAGTGGTTTGAGGCTCTTTATGTTCCTGGAGCAAGCAGGTGCCCTTGGGCTCTACTAGCATGAGATAGGACATATGGAGATGTTACTGGTGCCCGCTCGAGCAAATCGATGATGAACAGGGAAGACAGTGACAGTGATTTCTCAATCCAACAGTACATAGATGAAGTTTTCTTTAACAATTATTAATCAGTCTACCACAGATTGGTATTAATACCAGTGGAGGTATGAGGAAGTTCTAAAAAATTGCAGCATCTTTAGAGCTTTATTTTTCTAAGGGTATCAGTCTTGCTTGATCCCAGCAGAATGGTGTTTGATAGTGTTTGATTGTTACCTGTGCTACACCCAGTTGTATCAGACAGTGCTATGGATTGACCCAGAGACAGGTATGTGCTCTACTACTGGCCTCTAGAAAGCATTTGTGTCATAGTGTTTTAAAACACTGTCAATTAGACTGAATAAACATGCCAGCATCACACCCTCCACCAGAATAGCTACTTCACTCTACCATTGTCTATCAGTCCCCTCTGTCCCCCACTCACAGCCCTGGTAGTAAGTTCAGTTCTGTAGACCAGGTCTCAGGTTCTTTTGCTTTTAACTATTTTATACTTCAGTAGTCTTAGCTCATCCATCTTCTTGTGGTCATATACATAACTGTGAGGTGTGGCATGAGTTAATGTCAGTTTGAGCTTATGCCACGTTGAGCACACTCTATGGGAATCATTCAGAGGTTTTCTGGGATCATGTCTCTTTGAAATTGTGTTCAGTGTATATTCTTAGCCTCAGAGCTTCAATTAAGCATTTGAGACAACAGGAAATTTTGCACTCAGTAAACAGATTTGCTGTTATGATGTATATTGCTTTTCTAACACTTCAGCATTGGAAAAAGTAAAACTTCATTTCATGAATTAGGGCAGATTCAACATTGCATAGACAGTATTTTGATGATTAGGATTTATAGTTCTGGTGTGTGTGTGTGTGTGTGTGTGTGTGTGTGTGTGTGTGTGTGTGTGTGTACTGCATGTGTGGTATTGGGAGAAGGATAATGTGTTTTTCAGGGTCCTTCAAAAAACAGAACTCTGTTCTAGAATTGGCAACTTGTACTAGTTGAATGGAGGAAAGTTTCCTTAAATATAGGAATTTAGAGTTCAAAAATCTTCAGGCTTCTCAGTAGACTGGAAATACAGGGAAGATTTGATAACAGTATTGAGTCTGAAATCCTTAGGCCTGGCCAGTAGCCTGGAACTCAGGTAGGGTTTCTGTTGAATTTGGTGGCAGTATATCTTTCTGTGAAATCCTCTCTTTACATTAGAGGTATCCAACTGAAAGATGAGTGTTATCACTAGGCTAATCCGCTTTATTAAAAGTCAGCTGATAATAAATGTCAGTCATATTTAAATATCTTCATAGCAACAGAAATAATAGCTTAGTGTTGATTGAATATCTGGGTCTAGTAGCCTAGCCAAATTGACCTAAAATTAACCATCACAGGTCGAGAGCAACATGATATCTTCTTGATGGAGACTAAGATATAACTTCCCAATATTTGCTCTTTTTGTCATGTACAAAGTGACATAAAATTGTGACTTGAAACTGCGAAATATAATCTTTCTCACTAGAATATGAATTGCTTATGAAAAATAGTGAATATTCATATATGTGCAATTGTATTTTGGTAACAAAAATTACAACTTTTGAATTTTCCATAAGTAGTTTCAGTGTTCCAGCCCATTTTCCTGGGGTAGGAATGCAGATAGTCGTAGATATTATCTAGGAAAAGCCTTATGTTATAGTCTTTCTCACATTTCGCTCAACACCAGACAAGGAAGCTGGAAGTTAACTGTGAGAAAGATTTATAGAATTAGAGAATACTTAAGAATGTAGCTCTATGGCCTGCCACCCAAATAGAGTCTCGGAAGAAACCAGAGGAATCCCCCGCACCATAATGGCAGACATTTAAAAAATATTTTTTTATTTTTAATTAAATATTTTATTACACCACCATGAGATATACAATTACAACATTGTTCATGTTTAGAGGTTTCGGTCACATAGTGTTCCAGCACCCCTCCCTCCACCAGTGCCCATTTCCCACTACCAATGTCCCCAATTCCCTCCCTCCTTCCCATAGCCTGCCTAAATGGCAGGTTCTTTATCTCTTTTCTCTCTCCCTCTCCCTCTTTTTCTTCTCTTATACATTGTGGGTTGCACTACATACACTTCGAGGCCATCATGTGCATTTTTTGCCTGTATTTAATGCTCAGTTCTAGGTTGGTATTAGCCCTTTCGACATTTATTCACACATGTTCCCTTCTCTGTCTTACCTAACCTCTGACTCCCACACGTTTGCAGTAATTTCCACTTTTGGTAAGACCTCCTGATCCACTTTTAGCCTGACATTGGATTTTGGTGTCATATTATGTGCACATTTATATATTTATGTCATGCAAATAAATGCAGTCATTCTATCTCTCTCTCTTTCCTTCTGACTAATTTCACTTAACATGATCCTTTCCATGTCCATTCATTTATAGGCAAATTTCATAACTTCATTTTTCCTAATAGCTGCATAGTAGTCCATTGTGTAGATGTACCAAAGTTTCTTCATCCAGTCATCAGTTCTCAGGCATACTGGTTGTTTCCAGGTTCTGGCTATTATGAATAGTACTGCTATGAAAATAAAAGTGTGGATGGTGTGTTTTGGCTTCCCAGGGTATATTCCCAGGAGTGGTATGGCTGGGTCAAAAGAGAACTCAATTTCTAGTCTTTGGAGGAATGTCCATATTGTTTTCCAAAAAGCTGTACCAGTCGAGATTCCCACCAACAGTGAATGAGTGTCCCCTTTTCTAATGGCAGGCATTTTTAATGTCCAGACTCTACAGCTTGTCAGAGCTCAACCCAAGAGAGAAGCCAATCTCAAGTCTGGCTCATTAGAGCCCCACTCTAGAGAGAAGCCAATTTCAAGTCCAGTTATGCGGATCTTGGAGGCTAAAGTCACTGGGCTTCCATGGAGATGGAACTGGGGTTCCTTTCCCTAACTTCTCTTCTGTCTGGGAGGTCCAGCGGACCCACCCTAGCTGTTGGTCATGATCTAGAGACACAGACATACGGGGCAGAGCTTCTACCTGTCTCCTGCACAATCACTTCGCAGTCACTCAGTATATCAAACTCGTAAAAACCAAACACTTTCTAGAAACTCAGATGGTCAATGTGAGAACAGAAATCAGTCAGATTAGCTCATAACAAACCAGGAAAAAAAAGTTATGACTTCATTAAAACCACTGCCATATATGGGCTCAATAGTCAACATAATTGGTTCTAGTTGAAGGAGTAGGCATGGGAATGCGGGTGGGTGGGAAATGAGGGTCTTTGGTGATGGGAACACACTGATGATGGGATTGGTGCTGGATGATGAGACTAACTACTGTATTATGAAAAACTTTGTACTTTGAAAATCACAGTGTTTTAATAAAAAAATAAAAAATGTAGCTCTACAACCTTTTTTGCTTCTGTTTTGCTTCTATAATTTAAAAGAAATAGGTAGGCATTATGAATGAACCAGGAGCTATACTTTTATAATTAATAAACTGGAGATTAAATTATTTTCTGAATATGAATTAATAGAATATATTAAAGTTCTTCACTAGGTTCTTTACTAGGTAAGAAGCTTTATTTATACATATTTTATTGATCAATTGGTTTGCAATACTAACAATTTCTAGAGTATATGCTCTGTGACTATTCACAGAGAAAATGATGAAGTTAGAGAAATAGAGAATTCCCATACATTAATACCTGGAGTTCTGTTTCATGATGCTTCCTTTAACCATCCTTTAATTGCCACTTGATAGAGTAGTATTAATAAGCAACATAGTACAGACAAATATAGCACAATAGATTGGCTTAGGATTTCAGTTGGCAGTATTGTATGGACTCAGATTTGTCCTAGGTCATTTTCATTTACCTCCTAAAACATCTTTCAGCATGCTTTTCTATAACTGGAAACATTATTGGAGGATGAAAATGATGAGAATGTATCACTTGTAATCAAATGATGAGAATGAATCATTTGAATTGCTTAACCTTTATATATTTTAATCTTGCCAGCAATAGTATAAGGTAGGGAGTCTTTATTTCCAGTGTTGAAGATTTTGAGATTCAGAAAGGTAATTTGTCCAAGGTCCCACGATAAGTACTGGAGATGGGTTAAGCCCTCACGTACTGTGTTGTCATAATTAAGTCCTCTTCACACAACTGCCATTCATTTATTTATACTCTTATGCTGCATGTGTTCTTTGAGTGCTTTTCTGTGTTTGCACTGTTCTTGGTAATGTGGATCTAAATGAAAATCACTTACCTCAAAGGAGTTAAATCAGATTGTGGGAAAAGTCACATAAGCAGATAATTATAATGGCATAAGGAGAGGATGGAATATAATTGGATGGAATTTATATATAGTTATATATAAATTTATTATATATACACACAGATGTGTATAGAATTTGTGCAAATATTCATCAAGGTAGCTCATAGGAAAGGAAAGCAACTTGGTCTCTATTTTGAGGGGCCCATGTGTTGAAGATTATGTCAGATAAGAGACTTCTGGAAGAATGTGACTATTAATATGATTCTCAAATTATGAGAAAGTGTTTATTGGATAGATAAAGCAGAAAGAGAGCAGTATCATAAAAATGGCTGTGATTCAATCCCAGAGGGAAACATATAGTACAATATAAAGGGGAAATAGAATAGTTAGTGCTCAACACTTATTTCTGAAAAGATTTATGGTTATCTGGTTGAGTGCCTCCTTCTAGTTATTTCTGTTCCCTTTTGGAAGGTTTTTTGAGTTATGAATTGATATGAGAGAGAAGGTTGAAAAACCCCGAATAAAAATTACCATGTTTCTCCCCCCACACTTCTTTTTGATCATATCTGGCTATGCCCAGGCCTTACTACTAGCTCTGTGATTAGGGTGGAGCTCAGGCAACCATAGTGGGTGCTGGGGATTGAATTCTGGTTGGCTGCATGCAAGGGAATGCTCTATTCACTGCCCTATCTATCTGGCCCCCAATACCATCCATTTCTTTGATTCCTGCTGAGTACCAGGTGCTTTAAAATTTTTTCTGATTTAATCTCACAATATATCTTAAAAACAGAATTGTCCTCATTTTAAAGTAAAGGAAACTGAAGTCAAACTGAAGGTCCTGGTCCAACTTCATTCAATATGTAAAAGGAAGTACCTACATATGAACCCAGAATTATCTTTTCTGAGCCTATGACACCAGTCAATGTCGTTTGAGGAAAATATGATTGCTTAAGTGACATTTTTATTTTCCTTTACTAACAAAGGTACTTATCAGAGTAAACAATTCGCTATTAATGAATGCCTGCATTAAAGACAGTTTTGTTTTTAAAATGGCTATTCCCTTCATTTGGGGTTTTATTTACTGTAAGAGCATTTTTTTAAGTTCATAAAAGTCAATAAACTCAATATTCCAGAAATTGCTTGAATTTAACATCTAGATAATTAGGGTAACAAAAGGAAGTTAATTCAATGGTGATTAACTTTGTACCATTTATTTCCCTGACGACAAGAGTTCAGAAATAAGGTAATGTAAATGTGCTGCATCCAAGGAGATAGATGCAAGAACAAAAGATTTGTTATGAAGCCCTTAAAATCACAGTGCCCTTTTAGCTAATTATGGTAGCTTAATTAAAGTTATTTTAAGTAATAGTTAATTATGCTAATTAAGGTAATTATGGAATTAGCCAGGGGAATTTGAATGAACCATAAAGCAGACATGTTTGGCCTCTGTGGATCAAGTGTACTAGTTTGAATAGTTTCAAAAACAGCTTTATCTGTACATGTAAGAGAATATGTGTAGTAAAACCTATGCTATTTTTATTACACAAAACTATTGCTAACAAAGAAAAATATATGCTCATGATTGTTAGATAACATCTCTTAAAAAAGACAATACCCCAGCCTATAAGGTTATAACAGTTGGAAAGACTGCTAAATTGTTGATTCTGGCCTGGCCTGAGGCTGTAAATGGGGACCCCAGGGAGAACATCTGGGGATTTCAGACTGAGAGAGCAATGGCGCTGGTGCCTGGGCCGTAAAGTAAGCACCTGAACATGGGGACCCTCTGCCTGGGCCGTAAAGTAGCACCTGAACATGGGGCCCCCGTAAGTAAGCACTGTACATGGGGCCCTGTGCCTGGGCCGATGTTAGGGTTTATAAATAAAAGAAGGGAGGGGATTGTGGCTCCCCTTCAGGAAGGTGGCAAGGTCCCAGGCTAAAGGGACCTCCTAAGGACTCCATTGACCTAATAGTACTTGGTGTCAGAGGGTAACCATGGCAGCAGATGCTGGGACACAGCAGGGTACTCAACAGTTCTCACTATCCACTAGGGCTCCGGCCTGTGTCTGGGGCCTACACCGTTCCCCTGAATAGAGATGCGATGAATAAAGAAGTACAGATAGTGTCTCTGCATGTGTTTTTGGGTCTCCTGGGTATATTCCCAGGAGTGGTATTGCTGAGTCAAGTGGGAGCTCAGTATCTAGTTTTTTGGAGGAATATCCATATTGTTTTCCAAAAGGACTGGACCAGTCAGCACTCCCACCAACAGCGCATAAGAGAGTCCCTTTTTCCTCACATCCATGCCAGCACCGGTTCTTCTTGCTGTTTTGGATGTGTCCCCGTCTCTATGGTGTGAGATGGTACCTCATTGTTGTTTTGTTTTGCATCTCCCTAATGATTAATGACAAAGAGCACTTTCTCATATGCCTTTTGGCCATTCAAATTTCTTTTTTGGAAGCTTCTGTTCATTTCTTCTCCCCATTTTTTGATGGGGTTGGCTAATTCTTTTTCTTGTTAAGTGCTACCAGTGCCTGATATATCCTGAATATTAACCCCTTGTCAGATGGGTATTGGGTTAATATTCTTTCACACTCTGGATTGTCTTTGTATCTTGGTCACTGTTTCTTTTGAGGTGCAGAAACTTTATAGTTTTATATAATCCCATTTGTTTATCTTTGCTTCCATTTACTTTGTCAGTGGTGTTTCATCTTTGAAGATACTTTTAGTTTCTATGTTGTAGAGTGCTTTTCCTATGTTTTCTTCAATGTACCTTGTAGATTCATGTCTGACGTTGAGATCCGCAATCCATTTTGATCTGTCTTTTGTGCATGGCGTTAGAAAGAGGTAGAATTAGAGTTTCCTTAAAGTTACTTTTTTAACCTGTCTTTTACTTTTCACCCAGACCCATCCACTTCAGACCCACAGCTGCCCTGCTCGGTCAGCCCCAGGTGGAAGCAACACATGGAACTGACCTCCCGGTAAGGGGCTTGGCCATCCCCCTGGCCGAGTCCAACATTGCTCCAAGAGTTTGCTCTCATGAGCGGGGAGAGACCATGCTGGCCAGACTGGGAGTGGAGTTTTGAGCCCTGCCGCTTTCCTCCGCCTCCATGCCAGTTGCCCCGAAGAGAGAGACCCACCCACGCCAGAGTCAGCTAACTTGCAACCCCAGAAGAGATCCAGACCCATCCACTTCAGACCTACAGCTGTGCTGCTCAGCCGGCCCCATGTGGAAGCAACCCAGTAAGGAGCTCGGGGCCCGGCCATCCCCTAGCTGAGTCCAACATTGCTCCATGGGTTTGCTCTAATGAGCAGGGGAGAGACCATGCTGGCAGGACTCCCCGAGTGGAGTTTTTGGGCCCTGCCCTTTCCTCCGCCTCCATGCCAGTTGCCCCGGAAGAGAGAGACCCACCCACGCCAGACCCACATGTCCCTTGGTGAGCGGCCACACGATATTTTTATAGGATACTGAATTTTGCATAAGGTTCGCCCCAATTTCTTTCGCATTTATGCATAGTAAACAGTTATAGACATGTTTTAACTGATACCAGTAAGCCTGGCAAGAAGCCAGAACAAACCACACATCATGCAGTTAGTCATTCTCAACATCCAGACTCCATAGTTCCCTCAGAGCTCCATCCAAGAGAAAACCTGATCTTCCCCCTTTAAATTTCATCAGTCAATGCTCGGGTCGAGAGCCTTCTACTGAGACTATACCACCTACACGGTAAAGCCTGGCAAGCTACTGTGTTTTAGCTACTTTTATGTCAAAGACTAGTAACTATTATGGACCTCAGTTCTATAACCTGAAGAATGGTTTGGGGCTCCTCCTGTCCCTGTAGCAAGTAGGTGCCCTTGGGTTGCACTTGCTTGTGACAGGACTAATGGAGATGTTACTAGTGCCCACTCGAGCAAATCGATGAACAATGGGAAGACAGTGATTACTTTTCACCTCACCTTGCTCCTTGCTGCATGAATCTCTCTCCAGGGATCTCTGGAGATCCTGGCTCCCCCGCAGGTTCTGTGGCAGGCTGCTCTCTTTGGGGAATCTTTTTAGGCTGCTCTCTTCAGGGCCTTTCTCTTCTGGAGTCTTTGTTCACGGCATCACCTTTCAGTTCCTCTCCCAGGACGTCACTTTTCAGGACCTGTGTTCTTAGGTGCTTTACGTTCAGTCCTTTTCTCTTTAGGACCTCTTTTCGCCTGACTCCATGTTTACCCATGTTCCTATCTCTGCTTCCCTAAGGTTCACCGTTTTTTTTCTGTTGTCTCCGTTTTCTGTGTCCCTTTCTCTATTTCTTTGTTTCTCTGTTCCTCTTTCCCTGTAGCCCTGGCGGCGTTGGTGCTAGCCCTCAGGCTCAGGCACCAGGCTTGAGGCACTGGCGCTGACTTTGGGCTTAGGCACCAGAAGCAGCTTCTCTCCCTGGTGCTGGCTCTGCAGCCCAGGCACAAGGGGCCCATGGCCCAGGTGCTGGCCTTACGGCCCAATTACCAAGGGTCACTGCTTTCTCCATCTGGAAGCCCTGGATGCTCTGCTGGGGCCCCTATCTATAGTCTTAAGCCAGGTTCAGAATCCTAGCCTCAATAGTTTAACAGTCTTCCCAACTGTTAAAACCCGATAGGCTGGAGTACTGTCTCTTTAAGAGATGTTATCTAACACATGATACCATAGAATGTGCTGGTATGTTTTTAAAATTCTATAAACTGAGGTTTCAAAATCAAACAGTCATCTTCTGCATGTGTTAAAAGCCTAAATAGTTTTTCTTCATCCAAGCATTATTTAAATTTATTAGATACTTCAGAATTTCTGGCCAATTTTGGGAAAGATCTGACTTACTACTTGGAGTTGTAATTTGGACTGAAATATCTAGGTCTGACATTGTCATCCTGCTCTTGATTCAATAAAGACAATGAATACATAGGCAAATGCATAATATTCCCCATATTGCTTATGTTTGCAAAACACTGCTTATGTTTGTTAAACATTTCCCTAATGTCTCTTGACTCTGTTGTTAGAATATATTTTTCTGCCTTTTGGGGAGACTTCTCAGTGAATTATTGTTTATTAGGTCAATTATTCTTATAGTATCTCAGAATCTTCCAAGTGGTATTTGGCAGTTCCTACAGGCTAATTTTAGTCTATTTAGCATAAGTATTTTTTTTTTCTTCAGATGAACCTCCCTGCTTTGTGAATCTCAACAATATTTGTGCTGATCTAGGATTCCATCTAAGTTTTCAGGATACCACAACTTTTCTTAGATTTTTTGGTGGATATTTATTCATATTCTTTTTTCTTAGTAAGCAATATTATAAGAAAATATAACAAATAACAAAACAAAAAATTTCACATAATTAGTGAGAGATAAATTTTAATTTTTGGTGGAAGAATCACACTGCACAGAGAAGGACAAGGACCTCATTATAAAGCAATGAATATTTCATAGTAGGCATGCTCAGATTTAAGGCTTAGTGCCCTTAAAAGTTTTATAAACGCTGACAGTCAACATTACCTCTAAGCGACTGCATTTGCCAGAGGTTTTGGTTATTGGTATGCATAGCAATAAGAACCCTTCTTTTGTTCAGTTTTTTTTTTGGGGGCCATACTTGGTTCTACTCAGTGTTTAGTCCTGGCTTTGTGCTCCAGGGTCACTTCTGGTGGGGGACTGTGGGACCATATGTAGTTTTGTAATCTAAAGCCAAAGGTTTGTCATTGGTACTGTCTTTTCCTTTGTTTTGTTTCTCTGTATATTGTTGATGAGTGAGATCATCTGATATTCTCCTTCAATCTCTGAGTTATTTCTCTTATAATTATGTTCTTCAGTTCCATGCAAGTTGTAGTGAGCTGTAAGATTTCCTTTATTATAGCTACATAATATTCCATTGTATATCTGTTATAACTTCTTTATCTGTTCATTGGTTGTTAGACATGTTTTTTAATACTCTAACTATTGTACTAAATGCCTATATATTATATTTTTATGTAGGATATATACTACAATAATATATGCATTATAATTATATACTATTATATATAGTATATATACTATGATATTATATACTACTATTTATATATTATATACTATAATATATGATATATGATATATATTATAGTGTGTATTGTATACTATATAATTATATATTATAGTATATAGTATAATATAGTATATTTTATAATTATAGTAATATAATTATATATTATAGTATATATTATATACTATAATATACAATATAAATTCTATACTATAATTATAGTATATAATTATAAATGCTATAATATATATTCTATAATTATATATACTATAATATATATTATATAGTATATACTATATAATATAATATATATTCTATGTAATTAAATATTTTTGTGTCTTGGGGTAGATGCCAAAAAGTGTATGTACTGGATCACATGAAAGGTCTGTTCTTTTTTGAGAAAACTGCTTTTCATAAAAGCTGAACTAGATGACATTCCTACCAACAGTAAATGAAGGTTTCTCTTTATAATATCCCTATAAATACTGGTTGTTTGAAATCTTTTTGATATATGCCTTATTACTGTGTGAGATAACAACTTATAGTCATTTGGATGTGTATTTTGGTATAATAAGTGATGAACATTTTTTCATGTCTACTGGTCATCAGTATGTCTTCTTCAGTGAAGTTTCTGCTGATCTCCTCTCCTATTTTTTTTTTTAGTTAAAATTTTATTTTATTTTTTTTTTAATTTTTTTATTATACCACCGTGAAACATACAATTACAAAGGTGTTCATAATTGGTTCTTGGTAATACAGTATTCCAGCACCCATCCCTCCACCAGTGCCCCATTTCCACCACCAATATACCCCTCCCCTCCAGCCCCCAAGGCCGCCTTAATAGCAGGTACCCCAGTTTCCTCTCTTTCTCTCTCTATCACTCTCTCTGTCTCTGCATCTCTCTCCCTCTTATTTTACACATTGTGGCTAGCCCTGCAGATATTTAGAGTTTATCACTTAAGTCTCTTTGTGTATATTCAGTGGTGAGTTTTAATCTGCCATTACCATTTCCCATATTTAGTAAAACAGTGGTATCTATTT
This sequence comes from Cryptotis parvus, assembly GCA_021461705.1. Taxonomy (NCBI): domain Eukaryota; kingdom Metazoa; phylum Chordata; class Mammalia; order Eulipotyphla; family Soricidae; genus Cryptotis; species Cryptotis parvus. The sequence goes on along the minus strand of JAJIBD010009050.1, from coordinate 66,572 downwards.
ATATCCTATTAATGAATGCAGTCATTCTATATCTGTCCTTTTACTTCTGACTAATTTCACTCAGCATGATAGACTCCATGTCCATCCATTTGCAGGTAAATTTCATAATTTCATCTTTTCTGACAGCCGCATAGTATTCCATAGTGTAGATGAACCACAGTTTCTTTAGCCAGTTCTCTGTTCTCGGGCATTTAGGTTGTTTCCAGATTTTAGCTATAGTGAATAGCGCAGAGATGAATAAAGAAGTACAGATAGTGTTTCTGCTATGTGTTTTTCGGTCTCTAGGGTATATTCCCAGGAGTGCTATTGCTGGATCAAATGGGAGCTCAATATCTAGCTTTCGGAGGAATGCCCATATTGTTTTCCAAAAGGGCTGGACCAGCCGGCACTCCCACCAGCAGTGGATGAGAGTCCCTTTTTTCCCCACATCCACGCCAGCACCGGTTGTTCTTGCTGTTTTGGATGTGTGCCAGTCTCTGTGGGGTGAGATGGTACCTCATTGTTGTTTTGATTTGCATCTCCCTGATGATTAAAGATGAAGAGCACTTTTTCACATGCCTTTTGGCCATTCGAATTTCTTCTTTTTGGAAGCTTCTGTTCATTTCTTCTCCCCATTTTTTTGATGGGGTTGGCTGTTTTCTTCTTGTGGAATGCTATCAGTGCTTAATATATCCTGGATATTAACCCCTTGTCAGATGGGTATTGGGTGAATATCCTTTCCCACTCTGTGGATTGTCTTTGTATCTTGGTCACCGTTTCTTTTGAGGTGCAGAAGCTTTTCAATTTTATATAATCCCATTTGTTTATCTTTGCTTCCACTTGCTTGGTCAGTGGTGTGTCATCTTTAAAGATACTTTTTGTTTCGATGTCGTAGAGTGTTTCTCCTATGTTTTCTTCGATGTACCTTATAGATTCATGTATGATATCGAGATCTAGAATTCATTTTGATCTGACTTTTGTGCATGGCGTTAGAAGGAGGTCTAAGTTCATTTTTTTACACGTAGCTGCCCAGTTTTCCCAGCACCATTTGTTGAAGAGGCTTTCTTTGCTCCACTTAATATTTTTTGCTCCTTTATCGAAGATTAAGTGGTTGTATATTTGTGAGTGCGTTTCAGGATACTCAGTTCTATTCCATAGGTCTACGGGTCTGTCTCTATACCAATACCACACTGTCTTAATTACAACTGCTCTGTAATAGAGCTTGAGGTTGGGGAAAATGATACCTCCCATCTTCTTTTTCCCAAGGATTGCTTTAGCCATTCGTGGGGTTTTATTGTTCCATACAAATTTCAGGAGTGTTTGTTCAATTTCTTTGAAGAACATCATGGGTATCTTTATAGGGACCGCATTGAATCTGTATAAAGCTCTAGGGAGTATTACCATTTTGATGATGTTAATCCTTCCAATCCATGAGCAGGGAATGTGTCTCCATTTCCTCAGGTCTTCTTTTATTTCCTGAAGTAACGTTTTGTAGTTTTCTTTGTAGAGATCCTTTACATTCTTTGTCAAATTGATTCATAGGTATTTGATTTTCTGAGGTGCAATTGTGAATGGGATGGTTTCTTTAATGTCCCTTTCTTCTCTTTCGCTGTTTGCATATAGGAAGGCCATTGACTTTTGGGTATTGATTTTGTACCCTGCTACTCTACTATAAGAATGTATTATTTCTAGGAGCCTCTTGGTCGAGAGTTCCTGGGTTTTCCAGGTATAGTATCATGTCATCTGCAAATAGTGATAACTTGGCTTCTTCCCTTCCGATCTGGATGCCCTTAATGTCTTTTTTCTTCCCTGACTGCTATGGCAAGTACTTCCAGTACTATATTGAATAGAAGTGGTGGAGCGGGCAGCCTTGTCTTGTCCCTGATCTTAAGGGGAAGGCTTTCAGTTTTTCCCCATTGAGAATGATGCTCGCTGTGGGCTTGTAGTAGATGGCCTGGATTATCTTGAGGAAGGTTCCTCCAATCCCCATTTTACGGAGAGCTTTTATCATGAACGGGTGTTGAATCTTGTCAAATGCCTTCTCTGCACCTATTGATATGATCATATGGTTTTTATTTTTCTTTTTGTTGATATGATGTATTATGTTGATTGACTTGCAGATGTTGAACCATCCTTGCATTCCCGGGATGAATCCCACTTGGTCATGGTGTACAATCTTTTTTGAGGACTCTTTGGATTCTATTGGCTAGTATTTTGTTGAAGATCTTAGCATCTGTATTCATCAGGAGATTGGTCTGTAGTTTTCCTTTTCTGTGACATCGTTGTCTGCTTTGGGTATCAGGGTGATATGTGCCTCATAAAAGCTATTTGGGAGTGTTTCTATTTCTTCAATTTGCCGGAAGAGCTTAAAAAGAATTGGGCGTAGGTCTTCTTTAAAGGTTTTGTAGAATTCACTGGTGAATTCATCTGGACCTGGGCTTTTGTGTTTGGGGAGACTTTTGATTACCGATTCTATTTCCTCGATGGAGATAGGTTTGTTGAGGTATTCCAAATCTTCTTGTTGCAGACTTGGGAAGCTATAGGAATTCAGGAATTTGTCCATTTCTTCTAGGTTCTCTTGTTTCATGGTGTACAGGCTCTCATAGTAATCTCTGATGATCTTTTGAATTTCTGTGTTTTCAGTTGTGATGTCCCTGTTTTCATTTCTGATTCTATTTATTTGGGTTCTCTCTTTTCCTTTTCTTACAAGTCTTGCAAGTGGTTTGTCAATCTTGTTTATTTTTTCAAAGAACCAGCTTTTGGTTTCGTTGATCTTCTGGATTGTTTTTTGACATTCCATCTCATTGATTTCTGCTCTAAGTTTTATTATTTCTTTCTTTCTTTCTGCTTGGGTTGGGCTCCTTTTGTTGATCACTCTCTAAGATCTTAAGTTGGGAAGTCAGACTGTTTATGATGGCCTTTTCTTCTTTTCTGATGAATGCCTGAAGAGCTATGAACTTGCCTCTTAACACTGCTTTTGCTGTATCCCACAAGTTCTGCTAATTCGTGTCGTCAGTCTCATTTGTTTCAAGGAATCTTTGGATTTCCTCTTTGATTTCTTTTTATGACTTGCTGGTTGTTCAGCAGTGAGCTGTTTAGTTTCCAGGTACTTGGTATTGGTATCCGTTTTTGTGTACAATTAACTTCTATTTTCAGTGCATCATGGTCTGAAAAAATAGTTGGCACAATTTCTATCTTCTTGATTTTATGGAGGTATGATTTATGGCTCAGCATGTGATCTATTTTGGAGTATGTTCTATGTGCACTGGAGAAGAAAGTGTATTCAGCTTTTTGGGGATGAAATGCCCTGTGTGTCTACCCGCCCTCTTTCTTCCATCTCTTCTTTTAGGGCCAGTATTTCCTTGGTAAGTTTCAATCTTGTTGATCTATCCAGGGTTGATAGAGCAGTGTTGAAGTCCCCAACTACAACTGTGTTGCTGTCAATGTCTTCTTTGAAGTCTATTAGTAGTTGTTTTAGGTATTTTGCTGGCCCCTCGTTGGGTGCATATATGTTTAATAGCGTGATTTCTTCCTGATATATGCATCCCTTGACTATTAAGAAGTGACCTACACTGTCCCTTCTGACCTTCTTCAGCCTGAAGTCTATGTTGTCAGATACCAGTATGGCTACCCCAGCCTTTTTGGATGGGTTGTTTGAGTGAAGGATTGTTTTCCAGCCTTTTATTTTGAGCCTGTCTTTGCTCCGATTGTTCAGGTGTGTTTCTTGAAGGCAGCTGAATGTCGGATTCAATTTTTTGATCCATTTTGCCACTCTGTGTCTCTTAACTGGTGCATTTAGACCGTTGACATTGAGAGAGATTATTGTCATGGGATTTTGTGTCATCTTTCTGTATAGGTTGGTTGTTCTTTTGGGTTATGTCTCGTCTTATAGTAGATCATTCAGTCCTTCTTTTAAGGTTGGTTTTGATTTTACAAAGTTCCTAAGCTGTTGTTTATCCAAGAAGTTGTATATCTGTCCTTAAAATCTGAGTGAGAGTTTAGCTGGATAAAGAATTCTTGCTGAGGCATTCATTTCATTAAGTTTTTTAACTATATCCCACCACTGCCTTCTGGCTTGGAGGGTGTCTTCTGAGAAGTCTGCTGAAAATCGAATGGATGCTCCTTTGTATACAATTTCCTTCTTTGATCTTGCTGCCTGAAGAATTCTGTCTCTGTCTATGCCATCCATTACTTTGACTAGGATGTGTCTTGGGGTCTTTCTATTGGGGTCTCTTCTTGCTGGTACAGCGTCGGGCTTCTTGGATCTGGATGCCTTCATCCTTTAACTTGGGGAACTTTTCAGCCAGGATGTTTTTAACTGTTTTAATTTCCTTGGGGTTACTTTCCTGTCCCTCTGGGACTCCGATGATTCTTATGTTGTTCCGCCTGGCTTCATCCCATTGTTCTCTGTTCTGTTGCTGATCCATTTTCCGATCTTTTTCCATCTTATGTAGTTCTCTGAGTGCTTTCTGCAGCTCATCTTCAGTCTCACTGATTCTCTCTTCCGCTGCTGTCACCCTACTGTTGAGAGCCCCAATTGTGTTTTCATTTCATCTACTGAGTTTTTAAGCGATGATATTTCTCTTTGCATGGTTCTCATTTCTGCTCTCATTTCCTCCCGTAGTTTATTGACTGCCCTTTCAACTGCTTCGTTTATGTTCTCCTGTATTTTATTGGACATCTGCTCAATTTTTTCGTTGAGCTCCTTAAACATCCTACCAATTTCTTCTCTAATTTCATTGTCAGAGAGATCATGCACATCTGTATTCTTTTTTGAGTCTTCACGGTCGATTCCTTCATCTGTTCTTCGAGCTGGAGATCTGCGTTGTTTTCCCATGGTGTTGCGGTGTTCAGGGATAGATTCCTCTAGTGTACTGTTTCTTTTTTCTTGAGGGTATTACCTTCCCTTGGTGTTAAATTTCCTAGTTTTAGTATTAATAAGCGGCCGCGCAGCGACCGCCCCGCCAGCCGCACACCCCAGGAACGCTACCTGAGATGCAGACAGGCCGGTGTGAGAGTTCAAAATGACCTCCCTCTCCTATTTTTTGGTATGAGAATATTTTATTGATGTTTTAGAGATAGGTTGAGGAAAATATGGTCCACACAGGACAAACCATTCACTTCAGCTCACAATCATCAACTTTTACATACTAAGTTTCTAGCCCTTCTATACCTGAATTTTATCATCAGATCCTGAAATTTGAATGCATTTCTCTAAAGTATGTGATGCATTCTCAATCAACTGCAATACCTATACATTAAGTATAAATCCTTCCATGATGTTTTTTTTAAGATTTAAATGACTAAAGTTATATTCTAATTTTTAAACTGAAGAATCAATTTATCATAGGAATTTTGTTCTCATATTTGCTCCAATGATATTGGAGCAAGGTATAGATTTTAGAACATATTGAACACCTTCAAAATACAACTTCAGAATAACTGCTGTTATTTTAGGGTAAAATGCTGAGTCACATATTAGACACAATGCAGTTTATTCAGTTTTTTATACCATGAAAGTACATTTGTATAAATCAAATTTTGAATTATGCTAAATACAATTAGAAAGTATGTTTGCATAAGTCAAACTTTGAATTCTATTAAACACAATTAGAAAGTATGTTTGTATAAGTTAAACTTTGAATTCAATTAAACATAATTAGAAAGTACGTTTGTATAAGTCAAATTTTAAATTCTGTTAAATGCAATTCAAGCCCAGGAAAGTTGCTATGAAGCTCAAAAAAGGAAGTTAAATTATCTTAAGAATTTGTCTTTGTTGTTCTTTTCTGAAGATACATTATTTTACGTGTCATAAAATAAGCACTTAAGGAGCCAGGTAAGGATTATTTTCATCGGTGTGTTATTTCCTTCATAATTGGTCAGCGCAGGACAAACACCATTAAACACACAGGAGCCTCACTATAACATAACATTTTCTGGAAGGCAGATCTGCCTTGCACACTGAAAGCACAATTGTCCCTTTAAGTGCCAGAAGGACCTTGCTATAGAGTTACCTCACCAGATGCCCTAGCAAGAGCAGCCTTCTGGGACCTCTTTGGAATGCCAGCTACTAAAAATGACAAGAATTCTTAAAACCTCTTAAAGTCTTTTGTTATTGCTGTAGAATTCAGTTTTATGTTCCCTGCTACAGGATTCTATTGTCACTTTGAAGTAAGGAATACATTTTATCGCTAAGGATATTCACCTTAAGAAGCTAGGGTGATTTTGTGCCATTGGTATAACTGGAAATGTAGGGTTTCTCTTTTTTGTGGTGGAGGGTTAGAACCAACCGCCTAAGGCTGGGAGACATTTTGTGCTGCCTGGGAACAATATAGTGAATCAGAGTGGAAAGTAGGCAGGCGAGCTGAAGTTAAAAAATGCCAGCTGCTGGTCCAATACTATGAGACTCAGTGTTATTTTGTGAAAAGTGAATGATTTCTTTTCAATATGTGACTGTGTGAAAAGGAAATGATCCATCAGAATTTGGCAGAGTGACTTATTGAGCAGGTGTGTGTGATGCGGTGACATGGTGTGGATGAATTGGAACAGAATGTCATCCCTGGCTCAAGCTTGTTAACAGCTTCACACAGCCATCCATTAGGATCCAACCTAGCAAGACTATTAGGTTTCTGTAGAAAGAGATGGAGTAGGAGCACAAAGCTAGAGGTGCATTGAAGTAGTTCAAAATAAATGCTCTCTTCCAAAAAAAAGTATAGTTTATCCCAAGGTTCTTCCCCATCCTTCTCTCTGGCATAGCATTCTTAGATCACAGTTCTGTCGGCATTATCAGAGGGTTTGTTTCTATTGGGGATTACTTAATCTCCTGATTCCTGCCATATATGTGTCTGTAGACCACATATATGCAGGATCATCTAGAATTTGTCTTTTTTCACCCTGACTCACTTTACTTAGTATGTCTCCTTTCAATTCTACCCAGGTTGAAACAAACATTTTGTCTTTTTCGCATAGCTAAGTAGTATTCCATTGTGTCTATATTCTACAATTTATCCACTCATTTGTTGTTGGGTATTTGTTTTTGGGCACTTGGGTTGTTTCTAGATCTTGGTAATTATAAAGAATACTGTGATGAACACAGGTGTGCATTTTCCCTTTCATTATTAGTTTTATATAATTCAATACTTGGTATGTTTTATATTTTCCAACTGTACTCTCCACCTCTGAAAAGACAACATCATCTGGTAATATGTGCATTAAATAATAGTTAAATGTATCAAAAAGAAACAAGAACCTAGTTAATTTAGTGATAAAGAAGCATGTGAATAAAGCTAGAACTTCTTACCACACCTTCTTTACCTGTGTTATTGTTTGCTGCTTATTTTGGAATTTAATTATTTAGCTGTCATTTTAACATTTTCTCAGATCTACATTACTCAGAAACTAGATTTCCTATTCTCAACGACTCAGTCATTGGTGAATGCTGATGGGCTATCATCAGTGGTCTGGGGAGATGAAACTACAAGTATGAGACAAAGAGACTTGAGTTAGGAACCTGATATAGATGAGTTGGACTATGACCATGTATATTAAGGATATTTACAGACATGTTGAAACTAGTTTTGGCAATGTCTGAGGTAAGGTGATGAAGGACTAAATTTTTCACAGCAAGTAATGCCAAGAATGAGACATGCCTCAGAGTTCTTTCCATGGACTGAATTTAGTCATTTATAGCATTTCATTTCTTCATATCTTCCTGGTTTAATTGTGTTTAGCATTCTCATTCAGGACAAAAACTCCACTTATATGATATATTTATTAAAAAGGAAAAAAAAGCCTATGTCATCATCATTTCTTCTGTTCTTAGATTTGCATAGTGATTTTTTTTTAACTAGAGAGGAATAGTTTCATGGATATAGTACATTTACTTTGAGAATAGTTGAGACTTATGGAAATTGTGTCTCTCTTGTGAGCCATAATCATATATTATAAATCACAGTTTGATTTAACAGGCGTTTCTAATAGAAGGATCAAAATATTTGGATTAGAATTCAGGGTTAGGATGAACTATTGATTTATTTCCCCCCAGCACTGAAGAGATTTTCAGGATGTGGGGTTTTAGCACTAAAAAATAAAACTATGCTTATTGTCCTAATTGGTCCCAGATTGATTACTTTGGGACTTAACTGAGAAGACCAGCAAGGTCCTTTGTGACGAAAGTTATGACAAACTTTGTTTTTTTCCCTTAATTTTTATTATACCACCGTGAGATATACAATTACAAGGATGTTCATAATTGTTCTCTGTCATAGTGTTCCGGCACCCATCCCTCCACCAGTGCCCCATTCTCATCACCAACATCCAAACACTCCATCCCACCCAACCCCAGCCTGCCCCTATAGCAGACACCTTTTCTTTCTCTTTCTGTCTCTCTTCTCTGTCTCTGTATTTCTCTCTCTCTCCTCTTACACTTTGTGGCTTCTCCTACAGATATTAATGGTTTATGATATCTCTACGTGTATATTCAATAGTGAGTTCTAGTGTGACATTATAATTCCCCATTGCCCATTAACCTCCCAGTTTGTTGCAACTAGAATGATCATTACTGTGTATAGATGTGAAAGATCCTGAGAAGGACCTGGTTCTAACTTCCTTATTGTCTAAAACTGTCCAGCGACTGCAGAGTGGCCTCTCTTCCAGTTCCTGGCTGTGGCAGCTGGGAGCCCGCAGTCACACCTGCTGACATGGAGGTGAAAGAACGGATGTAGGAGCCCAAATCCCTGCTCCAAGTCCGACCAGCGTGCCCAACCTCCCCACACACATACACGTGTGAGCGATCCCCTAGGAACTATGTAGGACTCGGCCAGGGGCTGGCTGAGCCTTTTACCACCCTCTGGATCTTCACGGGCTGCTCCACATGGGGCCAAACTGTGCAGCTGTGGGTCTGGAGTGTCTTTTCTGGGGTGCTGGCTGTGGCTGCAGGGAGCTTCGCAGCCACGCCCGGCCCGACATGGGGGGTGAAGGAATGGGTGGAGAAGCCCAAATCCCAGCTCCAAGTCCGGCCAGTGTGGCCACCCCCCTGTCCCCACGTGTGAGCGACAGTATGGAGCTATCCAGACTTTGTATAAGAATTCCCACTTTCTTTTTTTTTAATTTTTTTTTTTTTGGTCCATGGCTCTGCCCAAGTACCCGCGCTCGGGGGACCTATGGGGGCGGCCGGCGGCCGCGGTAGCCACTTTCTGCCCTCAAATTGCCCTTCTGATTGAGGGCCTCTCTCTAGCCCCCTCTCTTCTGAAGCTCTTATATAGGACTGGGGGGCATTTCTGGTTTTAAGACCATAGCAGAAAAAACAGGATCTGGATTATTGGTTTAACCACTTCATCTTATGCAGGGAAGTAACATCAATACATTAGGGCACACCTGGCTTGGTTTCATTTGCTAGTGCAAAATTACTTTTTGATTCATGATGCGTTTTGATTTGAAACACACCCACGATCTAAATTTTTATCAATGCTGTGACCACAGTGTGAGTCACTACAATGGGAGAAAATGTGTCCTTAGTAGAAAACTCCAACATATCTTTTCTCAGACTTTGCCTTCCCCCATTCCAAATTTAAGTGTAGATAGCCAGCAACAGAATTTTGAGAAGCACGCTAAGGTTGCTATGCAAACGGGTGTGAATTCAGAATCAGGAAACAAGAGTGCGAAAGCAGGATGAGAGGTGAGGGAAGATTGAAAGTGACAGAACAGACCTGAGTCACCCGCAGATTTTTCTGTGATTCACGACCTTTGTATAATGGTTTCTGCTGTATTTTATTCTGTGCGCTCAATGAGTGACATTAATGCCCTTGGAGAACCTTCTCTAGCAAATTTCTCTACAAGTACTGGATAGTTTCTTGTAGAATAGATTTCTGGTTACTTTGAATTGGGTCTTGAATTTTTATCATACACATCCTAAGTTACTGTTTTCATAAAGAGTTTGTCATCAACTGGTAGAAAGAATAATTGGAATGTGGACATTAAACAATTGCTACTTGAGGCTGTTATCTAATTTCTGTTCTGGAATTTAATTTTTTATTTAGTTACTATGAAGTCAATATTTTCTTCTGAAAGATATCTTTTTTTTTTTTAAATTAACAGCCTTTCAAGTTAACTACTTCCAGAAAGCCTGGCAGGGGCATAGTCATCTTGTGTTCAGATACCACAATGTAGTTATGCTGACCATAGAGGGATTTACCTTTGTTCTGGCTTTTTTGTGTGCTAATTTGGCAGTTATTTAGTGCTCCAAGTGGAGTCAGAGTGAAGCAGTGTCACTCTCACTTGGGAGCTTGTTAGATGCCAGCCTCAGACCAAGCAGGAGACCTTTGGAATCAGAATTTACATGTGAACATGAGCCTCAGATAACTTATTTAGCCTATGAAAGTTTGCAAAGTAGAACTATGGAGATTTTGGAGAAAAATGAGGGGATATCTCCAGCCATCAGTGATTCCATAAAGCCTGTTCTGAAATTATAGGGCCCCCGCCTTCATGGAATGCCCATCCAAGACCAGCTGCATTTGCAGAACAAAAATCCAGTTGCAGAGGAAAATTAATCCAAGTGTCAGTGTCCCATGTTTTATGAATGTTGTTGCACTTTTACTGTTCTTGCAAGCTCATGACTACATTTGGAAATTGACTTTTGGTATATTCATGCAAAGTGACAACTGCAATCCATTCTCCAAACATTCAAGCTTTCAGTACCGTGCTTGTTATGCTTAAAGAGACTTGTCATTAAGGAGTAGAGTTTGAAAGGGTGCTGGGTTGCAGTTTTTTTCAAGGAAGATTCCAATAAGCCTCAAGAAGGAAATAGCCACCATTATATAGATAATTAGAACTTACATGCCCCTAGCAGCAAAAGAAGCTATGCCTTGTAATTATAATATTAGATATTCAGTAAGGCAGTGGCAACTTGCTGTGTTCTCACATTATTGAGGATAGAATTGGAGTGAAAGATAGTCAATTCCTTTTATATTTTATAAGGTTTTTTTTTCTTGATCTAAAAGTCACACAGTGGTAAGTTTTCTTTTTCAAATATTGCTGTGATATGGGGAGATGACTAAAGATCTGAAGCACATACTTTGCTCGTCAAATCCTGAGTTCGATATCTCCGCCCCTCCCTTTTGTTCATTGTGGTTTCCCAGCTTGCATCATGACAGGCACCTTGTTCAGTTTGCTGCTGAAGTTTGAATCTCTTGTTTTGAGTGTTGAAGACTCCATGGTTTAGATATTTAGCTACGCCACACCTTACACCACCAATGTATCTGAATCTTTTTGATCCTTTTCCCCTATTGCTTCTCATCTGTCTCTCTCTCCTCCTTGATATCTTATATTCCATTCCCTGTACAGTAGCCAAAGGTAATTTAAGAATCTCTCCTTTAAAGACTTGCATTCTGTTTGAGAGAGTATAGCAGCTCTTGCACATGGCCTGACTCTGTTCAATGTCCAGCATCCCATATGGTTTCATGAGCCTGTCAGGAGTGATTCCTGATGTGTATACAGGAGTAAGCCCTGAGCACCACTGGATGTGGTCCTCAAACCAAAATAAATAAATAAAAAAGAAAATGTGGCCAGAGTAAGAGTACAGTGGGGCCAACTGTATGGGGCCCACCTGCTTCCATCCCTGGTATCCTATATGGTCCCCTGAGCATCGCTAGGAGTGACCCTGAGTGTGGAGTCAGGAGTAACTCCTGAACTCCACTTCGGTGTAGCCCATAATCCAAAAGGATGACAGCAAAAATCATTGCATTCCTTTTTCTAGGCATCTATCTATCACATATAAGTGAGGTTATCCTGTTTGTTCTTTCCGGGCTTACTTCACTTAACATGAAATTTTCTCATCGGTCTCTCCTCTCTCCTTCTTGATTTCTTTTATTCCATTTCCTGTACTTGGTGGCCAAGGGTAGTCTAGATATCTCTCCTTTAAAGCCTTGAATTCTGCTGGAGAGAGTTCAGCAGGTCTTGCATATGGCTTGACTCAGTTCAATCTCCAGCATCCCATATATAACACATATTCAACCCTTGTGGAAAAAAATATGGTGGGTTCTAAGTAAAGTTAGATTTGAGTGACCATATGACCTGACAATTCCACTTTTGGACAGGACAGAAAAATATTCTACCCCCCGACAAAAAATATTCAAAAGGACATATGCACAGCATTATTTATTGCTGCTCTTAGTACAATAGCTAAGACTTAGAATCAACCTAAGTGTCCATATCATAGATAAGAGGGTCACGAAGATGTGGATATATGTTTTCTTAACAATACTATAACGGATGCTTGAAATTTTTTTTAACTATAGTCACTAGTCCAGGACTTATAATTGAAAGTTTGTGTGCCTTTGATCATTTTACTCCCTCCCTACTCTTCAATAATTACTTTGTTCTCTATGAATTAAATTTCTTTTTAAAAGCACATACACATAAGTGAGATCATGCAAAGTTGCTTTTCTGACTTAATTTTTTCTCGCCTTCAAGTTTCACTGATGTGGTGACTCTCTCTTGGCTTCCCTTCTCTTTCAGGTGGTTCTTCCCTAGTGGTGCTCATAGTGACTTTCGGTCCACCTCTGGAAATTACCAGCATGGCAATGTAGAATTGACTGGCTCAGGAATGGATCTAATTCTTTGATATCCACCAGAACTACACCAGTGGTGCTTGGTAGGGTAGAGTTTAGTGTTACAGATAAAACTCAGAGCCCCACACAATTCCAGGTATATATTAGGTGTTGAACTGTCTTCCTCTCCCAGATTGTCACTTGTCTTTCTGTTGTTCATTGGTTTGCTTGAGTGGACACCAGTAACATCTCCAATCATTGGGGATGATGTCCATTATTGTTACTGTTTTTGGCATATCTAATATACACTGGATAGCTTGCCAGGCTCTGTCCTGGCTCTGGGTTCATGTCAGGGGATCCAGTCTTTTCTATGTCAGACCATCAACCATCCAGGACCACGGGGCAGAGATCTGGGTACATTTTTTTGATATATTATTGAATCATATTTCTTCATGTGGGGTACATGTGTATACAGTAGATACATTATATTTTCTTTCTCCATCCATGAATGCTTAGGTTGCTCTCACATCTTTTTTTGACTTAGTATAAATTATGCTGCAGTGAACATGGTATGTATATACATGTGGGTAGTGTTTTCATTTTCTTTGAATAAATAAACAGAAGTGGAATGCTATGTAATCCTGGTCATTTTATTTTTAATTTCTTGAGGAACCTACAGACTGTTGTTTCCATCATGGTTGCACAATTTCCATTTCCTAGTTGTAAATTCCTGAGTTACAAAGACTAAAGACTTAGAGGCATCATCAAATTTTTCTCTGTTGACATTTAGTGTCCTAGGCTTTTGTTTATCTCCAGAGCCACTCCACCACATACCTCCAGGGCCGGCGTGAATGAGCCCGTTAGAGTTGTATAATGCCACAGTTTTGCTTACATTTCCTCTATGTAGAAAGTCTATAATAAGAAAATAAGCAAGGCCCAGAGAAATAGTACAGGAGTCAGGTCACTGTCTTAAATGATGACCCGTGCCACATGGTTCCTCAGATACCACTGATTCCATAACCTCAAGCACCTCTGGATATGACCCCAAAACACTAAAAAATAGGAGCTAGGACATGGTACAATAGGAGGTTGGTATCTACCCAGCCTGGGATCAGTTCTCAGCACCACATGAGTATTACTGAGAGCAGCCCTAGGAACCCCTGAGCACTTCCAAGTGCCCCCTGGCACTGTGAGGATGGACTGGGTGTCCTGAGCACCCCCGGACCTGAGCAGCATATATTTGGACCTTGAACTTCTGGTGTGATTGACTGAGAAAGACAGGTGGGGCCCTGACTTCCTGAATGCCACTTGGGGAGACCTAAAACTTAAAATATTACACCTCAAAAATAAAGATAAAATTAAAAAAAATTAGAGCTATTTATTTTACTCCATATATATTTAATGTATTTACAACCAACTCATCCTGTGTATCCAAATCATCTATTGATTCATAAGAAATACAGAATGCTCAGGATCTATCTCTGTAGATACTAATTCTGTAGTTCTGGTGCTGGATCTGGAAACCTGTATTTTCAGAAATGTCAGATAATTTGCCAATCTGCATTCTGTTCAGTGCTGAGATAGATATTTAAACATTTATTTATGTATTTATGTATATATGTATGTATGTATGTATCACTGTCACTATCTATATCACTGTCTTCCCATATATCATTGATTTGCTTGAGTGGGCACCAGTAACATATCAATATGTCCTGTCACATGCGAGATAGCACAAGGACATCATCCTGCTCCAGGAACACAAAGAGCCTCAAGCCATTTCATCAGGTCATGGGAATGAGGTCTATAATTGTTACTGGTATTTGGAATGTATGCATTTATTTAATCACACCACTGTAAGATATACAATTACAAAATTGTTCAGGATTAGGTTTCAATCCTACAGTGTTTCAGCCCCCAGCCCTCTACGAGTGCACATTTCCCACCATAGATGTCCCCTGATGCCCTCCCACCTCCCCCAGCCTGCCTCTATGGCATGCACTTTGCCTCCTCCTCCTCTCTCTCTCTCTCTCTGTCTCTCTCTCTATCCCTCTCTTGCACATTGTGGATTGCAATGAATACCTTTAAGGGTTACCATGTATATCCCTTTGCCTACATTCAATGCTCAGTTCTAGGCTGGTATTACCATTTGAAACAATTATTAGTACATTGGTCCCTTCCTTGTCTTACCTAACCTCTGACTTCCACACACTTGTGGTAGATTCCAACCACTGACAAGTCCTCCTGGTCCAGGTTTTGCCTGTTCTTATCTGTATGCTTTAGAACAGAAGACTGGGTAAAGAGACTGTGGTGTATCTACACAACAGAATGCTATGCAGCTGTTAGGAAAAATGAAGTCATGAAATTTGCCTACAAATGGATGGGCATGGAGATTATCATGCTTAGTGAAATTAGTCAGAAGGAAAAGGACAGATATAGAATGACTTCATTCATTTGTGTGATATAATTAAAGGTATTTAAAAATTTAAAACTGTCTATGGCTTCAAGACAGCTGTAGTTCCATGGGAGAGATGTGAGTACAGATGACACTTGATACAGTAGTGTCTGAGAGATGTGATGGGCAATATTAAGGCTTTTAGAAGGATTGTGGTGAAACTGGAGCTGAATTTTTGCTTGGGAACATCTTTCTGTTTGTCTATGCAGTTTTCAAGCAAAACCAAGGCTTCTGATAGCATCTATCTGTGCTGTGCATGAAGCTGTTGAGCTCCATCCTTTCCTCCTCTTATCAGTATACAGGATCTTCTGGTCCACCTTTAGTTGTATAGGAGGCTCTTCCTGGTAGTATTTGGGCCTTATATTGCTCATGGGACCATCAGAGTAACACTCTCAGGCCATGCGTTGCCTGGGACTGAACTGAGAAGCCTGCACATCCTAGGCACAGGCTGTGCCACTTGAGCCATATTCCTGATTCTAACATTCCTGATTTAAGTACCATAAACCCCTGTACTTACAAAATGATCTATGTGCTCACACTCGAGATCTATGTGTGTTTATATATACACACACATACAAACATAGATGCATTTATAATGCTTTATGTAATACCAATATAATCATTTGTTATTTTACATGGAAAATTTTTATTTTATTAGATACATCAAGAACCACAGTAGTACTCGGGAGTGGCAACTCTCTGTGTGTGTATGGTTGGTCAGGTGGGGGAGGGAGTGGGTATGAAAGGGAATGTGTGTATGGGTTTAAGTAGGACACGGAGCCCAAGATTATTATAATTATAATTCCACCAGATCACCATCTCTAACTACTGCAATAGGGCTGATGAAAACTTTTAAGAATTTAGGTAAGAAATGAGAGAAGGAGGTGTAACAACTGCTGTTAATTGTTAACCATAGCTATTAGTTCAAAGTGAAGCATTAATTCAGAAGTGCTGAGCAAGAGGAGACAAGGAGAACAAAAGGATCGACACTCCAGTGAACAGTTGGTCATGTCTTAATGAGCAGTGAAAATCAATGAGGTGAAAAATGTCAGCTTACTCAAAAGGATGTTTTTCTAGTTTAAAAATAATCAGTAGGGTGCCAAATTAATCCTCACAATTTAGTTATATGAACATATTTATATTTCACTAATCTCTATTATCACAATGGCTTCCAACTTGTGGTTTCTTTTAGTTCTAACAATAAGTTTTTTTAAAAAATTTTTACTTTATAAATAAGTGGGCTTGAAGAGAGATTATTTCAAGGCCAAACCATTTTACTGTACAATGCAGTTCATGGATTTCTGGGAAACAAAGCCAGACCATCCATACTTTGGCTGCACAATTATCCAAATGGATAAGTCATATTGTTGGGAAGGTTACTAAAATCATTCTTAGACAAACTTCTCTGAGAATAAATAGGAAGCAGAGAAACAATGGGATGCTTTAGCTTTCGTGTGAGTTGTGACAAGTCATAGAAACCAGGCTCCTTTGCTTTTAGATGTCTATTCCTTTTGATAGTTTATTCATCCTGTATCTTGTCTGTAATTTTTAAAGAGCAATTAAAGCAGTCTTGACATTTCTGATGATGTCTTCATTTCAGAGTAGACTATTTGTTATTGGTTTATGGCTTCTTTGGGATATTCATAGCAGGCCTCCTTAATGTAGTGTTTCTACGCCATACTACAGTGGTCAGGTTTTTAGAACATAAGCTTTGGCTGATAATTTTTGGGCAAGCACATGCAAGCATTTCAGAGAATTTCAACATGAACTAATTGCAGAGGTGAAGTCAATATGGTATAGATGGGCCCCCACAGGTGGCGTATGTGAGGCAGGGAGGAGAGAAAGAATATTTTTCTCCCCACTCCGCCCCAGGACCCTGGGTAGGCTAGGCCTTACCCAGGCTTTGCAGCTCTTGTCTTTTCCTCTCTGGAGAAGATTTTTTAGTAGGAAACGTGCAGTGAAGTAAAACAGATTTTGTTTGGAGGTTCTTAGGAAGGAGGACAGTGAGTGAGAGAGCATAGAGATCTTAAAAGGGGAGATGTGACCCACACGTGTGCTCAGCTTTGTGGGCTCAAGCAGCATCTGGGATCTGGCATTATATGTGCCCTTCCTTTATTCTAGGTGGCTTTTATAGGCTTTTCCCAAACTGCCCCACATGGGGCTTCTACTAGGTTAAAGTCCATTGTAGGACAGTTGCCAAGGGGCTGGTGTTGGGAATGGTGGGTGGTGTTCTTGTAATTCCTTTCCTGTCCTTTGTGTCTGCCAGAGCTTCTCTCAGAGTGGGTCAAGCCTTCCCTGGGTCTCTTGGCTCTAGGTGAAGCCTTATCAGGTCTTAGTTCCTGTTTCTGCAAAATAGGCTTTTTGTAGCCTTGTAGCTGTTGGTTTTATTACATCCTAGGAATTTCATTGCTCTGTCTTAACTATCTGCCCATATCAAATATTGTACCTGTTCTGAGTTTCATTTGCAGTGATTGTCATACATTCCTGTCTTGGAGAGGTACCTCAGGAGACAGAAAATACAACAAAAAATATCATGAGCAGTAAGCGCACATGTTCTGAATCATCTGTTTAAATTCTTCCTGAATTAAAATCATGTAACCTACACAAGGACCTGGAAAATCCACCTACATGTGGTGTTTTATCTATCATGTTGGTCAACCACAGTTTAAATATGATGCTGTAGTTTAAAGGCTGCGGTGGAAGCTCTGCATGATCTTTTGATTTGTTTGTCAGCCATGTCTGAGATGACGTGCATCTCTGTCTGCTTCTGTGGAAGAAAATACAAGAGAGCTGGAATTCGAAACACTAAGAAAAGTACTCAGATGAAATGCTTGTTGTCAGATATTTTTTTCTCTTTGTACATTGAAATGAATAAGTCCAAAACTTTACAATATTGTTAGAATCTGATAGTCCACAAAAAGTAAAATAGAAATGGTAGTGGAGAATGCTGATGTGCTAAATAAATTAGCTATTTCACTTGATCACTTGATATCCCATTATTCATCGATTTGCTCGAGTGGGCACCAGTAACATTTCCATTTGACACTATCACATGTCAGTGTAGCCCAATGGCATCTGGTTATTTCAGGAATACGAAGAGCCTCAAACCGTTCGTTCAGGGTCTTGACGAAGAAGTCTGACCATCTTGTAGGTGGGCGGCCACGTGATCTTTTGACATCCATGGGCTCCAGTCAGTAACGGCTCTAGTCCAGCGGTCATCTCCAAATTGCATTACATGTGCAGCCCATCTGATTTTCAATGTCTTGGCAAACGAGACAGCGTCCCTGACTCTGGAACAGCGACAGGGTTGGAACTCCGATTCCTTCTCTCACTTGAGTGAGGTGTGATATTCCAAGCATAGCTCTTTTGATTCCTTTTGGGAGACCCAAATAGCGTTCTTATCCTGCTTTTGTAGGGCCCAGGTCTCTGAGGGCATATGATTTAGTGACAGATACGCTTCAGAGCGCTCTGATTTAGTGACAGATACGCTTCAGAGCGCTCTGAAGCGTATCTGTCACTAAATCAGCTATTTAGTGACAGATAATTCATCCACAGCCTACTTTGTAACAAATGCAATAGATCTGGTTCTTTTTTCACACTCTTGCTTTTTGCTTGTTTGGTTGCATAGGGGTATATCTTCAAAGCAAAACTTTAATCCCAAGTCCCTGATGGAGTTTTATACAAATCCAGAATCTATGAACATTGGAGTAGGAGAAAAATACATGTAAAGACACCCTCCCAAAAAGTTTCATAATTAATGAAAACAAATATCTGTCAATGCTAATTATAGGAAATTTGACCTATCACAACTGCTAGTGGTAAAGTTTGTGTGTTGTAAAACTATCTCTTCCCATTTTCCAATGGCCTGTACTGTTAAGCAAATGACATATTCTTTGACTGCCTGTGTGCTGACCTGGAGCACTTAGTCTGGCAGTTCATTGGTGTGTGTTGCTGCATGTCCCTTTCCCAGCCATGGTGGTGTCTTGAAAAGGCTCAGGAGGGGCAAGTGGGTTGTGGAACTATGGATCTGAGAACAGTTTCTAACTATAAATAGTAAGAAATCTACAATATATTCTGATATGTTTATGCTTTTGCTAACAAAATTGCAAGAATAGAAAAATGCTTAAGTTTACTCTGTGGTTAGATGTTATAATTTATTTTTTTGCATCAGTTGCAACTATTTTATTTTATAACAGCAATCATAGATAATTTTAATTGAAGATAAGTTATGGTATATAGGAAAGCAGCCTTTAGTTTAGAATATAATTTAGAAAGTAGCCTTTGGTTTAGGAGAAATTTGTATTTGGTAGTAAATTTCTATTTCATAGGACAATTGAACACAAGTGTTGTGGTTGAGTTTTTGTCTCATCCTCAGTTGAACATTTTCAGATCTGTTTTGGTGAAGGAAGGAAAAACTATAGAATAAGAAAAAGGGAGTAAGAATTTGACAAAACTGCAATAATTATGGAAAGGGGAGCTTAATGGTCTATTCTGCTCCTACAATTCACTACCATCATTTTAATTTATAAAAGGCTAATTATTTTCAATCCTAATTTATATGTAGTTAGATGAGGCCTTTTCCCCATTAATTGTTTAAGTAACAATACTATGATTTATATAGAATCTAGAATACAGTATCATAGGAACTATACAAAATGCTTCTTCATATTATTCTCAGATCATAAACTCAAATCTTTGAAGTAGTATCACTTGTCTTTCCCGTTGATCATCAATTTGCTTGAGCAGGTGCCAGTAATGTCTCCATTTGTTGGGAATGAGGTCCATTATTGTTACTGTTTTTGGCATATCCAATACACCACAGGTAGCTTGCCAGGCTCTGCAGTGGCACTAGGTTCATCCCAGGGTGCCCAGTCTTTTTCTATGTCATACCATCAACAAACCAGGT
The DNA here is from genome assembly GCA_021461705.1 of Cryptotis parvus. Taxonomy (NCBI): domain Eukaryota; kingdom Metazoa; phylum Chordata; class Mammalia; order Eulipotyphla; family Soricidae; genus Cryptotis; species Cryptotis parvus. Next base: position 46,687 of record JAJIBD010009050.1, on the reverse strand, counting down.
CCCAACGGGCAGAGCCCTGGATGTAGACAAGCCTGTCTCCTGTCTGCCTCCTGTCGACACAGCGGGGCACTGCAGCCACACCTGCAAACACCTCGAGGGACAGGTTGAAGTAGTATATACTTCTTATTTAAATAAGAAATAAGTGAATAGTTAATAATCATTTTCTGAAAATCATTGCTAATGAGTGGTAATCTCATGTTAGTCGGATCCTATTGTCCATGAATTATAATCACCATCCACTCTTTTCCATCCTTAAATTTTCCATCCTTTTCCATCCTTCCATTGACTTAAATTTAGGAACAAGCAACATGAACAGGTGTGACCTTTGTCAACCTATTTTAATGCATAGAAATTTGATGGGTTGTATTTTGGCCCTCTAAAAATAATTTCTTACTTAAAATTCATTGCCATGCATGAGTAGTTCTTAGAATAAATGATTCAATTATTTTGCTACTTTAAAACAACTGAGAAAACAAAAGGCAGGACAAATGGTTGCTGTTCATGTAGTTATTCTTAATTTGTGCAAGAATATTTTACAACACTAGTTATATTTATGGATACAAGAGAAAATACAAGAGTTGATGTGATCAGTTTGAAATATGTTAATTACTTGTTCTGTGAATATGCATCCACACTATACATAGTAACGTTAAAGGAGCCTTCACCAGACAATCCATCAATATGTAACTGCCAATCTGTCAGTTAATTACAATTAATGCAGTAGGCAAGGCAGTATTCTACAGCATATTAGCATTACTTTGTATTCTCCAGTCATGCCCTTTGAGTCATCATAAAGTGTGTGATGAATACACATTAAAATAATGTGTCTTTTCAGCAAAATAAAGTGTTAACACAATGATGATATAATACCATTTCTCACTGCAAAAGTAAAGGCAGGAGAGAGAACCAGCTTCCAAAAGGTGTATGGAACAGTTTCCACATGCTACATTAAAAGAAAATACCTTTATGAGGAAGGGAATTTGATAGATTATTTTTTTTGCATTAAATTATTTATTTGATTAATAAGCTTTTTTTTCTTTGGAGCAGATGTATGTTTATAGCAAAGAGTGAAAGGCGCAGGGATTTTTCTTGTATTCCCCCCTTCCCCCGATATCAAAATCCTTCACTGGAGGGCACATTAGTAATAACTGGTGCACTTCTGTCACCTAAGGACCTCTTCATATTAGGTGCCACTCTTGGGCTTGACAAATATATAATGATGTGTATCTGTTATTGCAGCATCACACAGGAAAGCCCTAAAAATCCTGTGTTCTGACTATTCAACTTCCCTCCTGGCAAATACTTAAAGACAAAAGTGGAAAAGAAATGCCATGTATTGACAAACATTTGCCTCTGTAAGACTTTCCCTCTTAGTAGTTGGATTTACTTTTAGCACATTTTGATTTCCTCAATAGTCAGTGCCATCCTGAATGTATGGCATATTGATAGCTGATCCAGACATGACCAAATAATAATTGTGAGAACCTTGTTGGAAGAGCCTAGAAATTCCCACACTTGGTTCGTATATCCTCTCTTACTATTGTGATGCAAAGATTCCTCCCCCAAGATCTCTATGGTCCTTTGTAAAATGTACTGAGCTAAGTTCTACAGTGTCTCAGGTATCTTCAATGCCTTAGACTCCATTCTGAGGGAACTGCTACCTGTGACATGCCCATATCTCAGCTGCCCAGTGATTCTAGAAACTGTCCTCATTGCTATTCAGTTACAGCTATGGCTCAAACCCTTTTTACCTTCTTTAACAAACATTGGTTTTGATTTGAATTCTCAAAGGATTGATTTTCAGGAAAGTTGAGGCAGGATTCACTTTAATCCATCTCAATTTCATGGACTGCCTTCTCCATAGGTACCTGACAATGAGGTTTCCTTATTTTCAGCTCATGTTCCAGGGACTGGCAGCTGATTGACAGTGAGCTGAGAAGGTCATTACATATAAATGCTGCTGCTTTGTAATTACTAGCTCAAGGGCCCTGGCAGCTTGTAGGCACTGGATCTTATGCCATCACAAGCCTTTGCTGGAGTTGCCCCATGCAAGTGAGCTGTCATTGTCTTAGTCACCTCCAAGGAGCATGGCAGAGATTTTCTAAATATCTTTCTGTTCTTTCTTTGCATACAGAGCAAAAACAGACCTCTGACAGTCATGTTCTTCCTGGAAAACGCTTGCCTCACCAAAGTCACAGATCTTATTCTCATGCTATCCTTTCTCCTCATTCCTTTTATTCATTATTACATTTTCAGTAATAGCTTGAACATGAAAACCTGAATATAAATGCAGGACTAATGAATAAAGCACTTTGAAATCTCCACTCATGGAAACAAAGAAATTGCATGCTTGATCTGTCGCTAGTCCAGTGATCAAGCCTCTTTTTAAATTATTTTAACAATGTACTCTTAAGAATTATTCTTTTTTCACATTAAGAACACTTTACCATTAAACTGCCGATTTCCCCCAGATTTTCTGCTTAGGAGATATAATGTATTCTTTTGTTCTAATCATACTATGTTCTATTATTCTCTGAGAATAAATTAACTTTTTTATTTGTATCATTAAATATTCTTGAAAAGATTTATGTGTAAAAGGTAGGTCATTATTCTTAACATTTATGTGAAAATATAATGGAAGAAAATACCTTTTTGAAAAGTGACTTGTGGGAAAAGATTTTTTTTCACTTTAACTGGAGTAACTTATACATTTGATGTCCTAATCATTTGACATTCAAATGATACAGATATTTGACAAAAACATCTTTCTAGAAAAGTTTTATTTATACTGCTTTCAGCCATAGTCCACAGACATTGTTCCTTTCATTAATGATTATTTGTCTAAAAAGTGAAGAATGGTATCATGGCCTTTAGGGTCATGGAGCTGATACCTATGTGTAATTTAGGTCCTGTCATGTTTCCTTCAGTTGTGATTTATCTTGTCTTGTAATGGAAATGAAAGTGTTGCATGGAAGAAATTATGATCTACAGAGTCTGCGTCAACCCAATTAAAAAGGCATATGTGGTACCCATCTCCTTAGTTTCTGTCTTAATTATCTATTTTCATGAGTAATCCATACTCAACTAGAATATAATTTATTACTTGCAGTTTCAGGATTTAGTATTTTTTATCTAGAACTATTGAGAAAGCCTGAACTGTTAGATCATTATTATCAAAACTCTCATACATTTCCTCACTTTAGGATGATAGTTCAAAAACCTGTTCAGTAAATTTAGAATTTTTTTCCAAACACATATGAGAAGGAAAATTAACTGCTTCAAAGCAGAGGCATTTTCAAATCTGTTTTACACCATCATTTTTTGCCTATGATAATCATTTACAACAAATGTTCCTGGACTTATTTGGACTATCACCCCCTTTCAGAAAGAAAAAACTCAGCGTCCTTCTCTAGTGAATGAACATAGTGTTCATTCATCCCATGCATCCAAGACTGCTGTTACCACTCTCCTTCATCCTAGTGAACCCCAGAAGGGTTTGTGGGTATTTTCACCTTGAGGAAATCTTGCCTAGAATAAAATTTCCTTGTATGTTTTCAACTAATGATGTAAGAATATATTAAAAACTGTATATGTGGTGTGTGTGTGCATATAAGCTTATTTACAACAGCTACAATATAACCCTAATGTTATGCTTTTAATACCTTCAAGAGTTTGGAGACAGAATTTTTTCTTTTAAGGCATTAATATTACAGGGGTATTTGCTCATTTTAATTGATCATTTTTCCAATCTCAAATCTGAAAAAATAGTTAATAGTTACCATTTAAGTGTATTTTCAGCTTGAAAGGTGATTTTGTGTTGATGTTCTCTTTGATAAGCTTCTGAAAAGTAAGAATTAAAAAATGAAGAAGGAAAGAAAGCTGGGATGTAGGAAAGAAATAAAACAAAGCAAACAAGACTTTCTTAGAGGTTTGTCTTCAATCAATTCTGTAGAAAAAAGTAAAAAGAATGGGCAATTTTTGGTCCTTTGGTTGATGATTATTGCTAATGAAACCATTGAGTTACCATGGCCAATTAGCTTTTAATTCAACTGAAATGCACAGATTGGTTGTATTCTGGGTTCATCTTGTATTGGTAGACAATGCATAAGTCCATTGGCACTGTTGAAATAATGAAGATTAAAAATTAGCACAAAATATTATACTATAAAAGTGATTTCATTTTAGAAACTTTATTAAAAACATCTTATTTAAAGGATACTACCTACTCTTCTATATTTAGTTTTTTCTTCATCTGTTTTTTATTTACTTTGGAGACAGAGTAAAATGCTGCAATCATTATATGCTTAAACATGTCTTTTCCCTAAGCCTTTCTATAGGTTATCTCTTGAAGCTTTCCATTATCTTCATCAAAATAGTTCACAACTGGAGAATTAAGCATGCCTATAACTATAACTTTGGGCTATGATATTAAAAAGTCACAAAGCCACAGAGAAAAAGTCCAGTGCAATTATCTGTAGGCACACACAAGGAGAGCAGCCACCAAGTGTGTATAATGTCTGAGCAACCTATAAATCATCAGAGCATGACAGACCAATTCCATTATCAAGAACCTCATGGGGCATCACAGTTTCATTGTCGTGGAATGTTATTTTCAGAACTTTGCTCAGACTGTCCATTTTTCAGGACTATAAATGACATGTGTGGCACCCAGTATCTCTGGAGATAGTACGGTGATAGGATAAAACCTGCCTTCTTAGAAGTAATGAAAGAGCACAACAAAGTTTCTGGATATAAGATCAGCATATAAAACTGTACCTCCATGATATGTCTAGAAACTTGTATTAGAAACTGGAATAAAAAAAGATTCCATTTAAAATTGTAGCAAAGTGTATATAGTAAATAGGACTATAAGGAGTCTGGATGCTTTAAAATATTTTATTGGAAAAATTTGTAAATGATTTCATTCAAGATGGTGCATTTATATTCAAGATTATCCATATAATTTAATATTCTATTTCAAGTTATTTATGTAAAATATATAGGAAATATATACACATAATTTCTTATGTATTTCTTGTATATGCATATATACATACACACATATATACTCATAACTGAAAGTGTTTTGGGAATTATATCAAAGGAGAATTTATTTTTGTTAGAAAAATAAAATTTCGGTTTCACTTGTGGGCCTCAAATTTTTTTACAGAAATATAAGTCACATACTACATATGTACAAAATTTTTACATGAAGAAAATATTTTAACACTAGAAGCAAACCACAGAGGATATGTAACAATTATTTTCTTTAAAATTTTTTCAAATTATTATTGCCTATCACCTTTAAAAATGACTTGCTTTCAATTTGATTAAAGATTACAATCAGAAAGTCATAATATGTAAGAGAATAGAGAGAGGAGAAAGAGAAGAGGCAAAGTGCCTGCTATAGAGGCAGAAGGGGGTGTGGGAGGGAGTTGGGGGACATTGCTGGTGGGAAATGTGCACTGCTGGAGGGATGGGTTCTGGAAGACTATAGTGAAGCCTAACAAGAACAGTTTTGTAATTGTATATCTCATGGTGGCAAAATAAAAAATATAGAAAATAGTATGTGAAAAAGGGGGCTGGTAATATTTTTGATCTTGGTTATATAAGAAATTAACTATAAATATATATCACTTGATCACTTGATCACTTGAATCCCGTTTTGCATCGATTTGCTCGAGTGGGCACCAGTAACATTTCCATTGGACCCTATCAAGTGCCAATGTAGCCCAATGGCATCTGGTTGATTCAGGAATATGAAGAGCCTCAAACCGTTCCTTCAGGGTCTTGACAAGGAAGTCTGACCATCTTGTAGGTGGGCGGCCACGTGATCTGTTGACATCCCGTGGGATCCAGTCGGTAATGGCTCTAGTCCAGTGGTTGTCTCCAAATCCCATTACATGTCCAGCCCATCAGATTTTTGATGCCTTGGCAAACGAGACAGCATGCCTGGTTCTCGAATAGCGACGGAGGTCGGAACTCTGGATTCCTTCTCTCACTTGAGTGAGGCGTGATATTCCAAGCATAGCTCTTTCTATTCCTCTCCTGGGAGACCCAAATAGCATTCTCATCCTGCTTTCATAGGGCCCAGGTCTCTGAGGCGTATGTTAATGCAGGGAGACCGGTGGAGTCAAAGAGATGTGCCTGGAGCTGGAGGTTCTTTGTTCTTTTAGCTATTTCTTCGATGCCTTTGAAGGCATTCCATGCCGCTCTCTTCCTCCTGTGCAGCTCAGGTTTTAGGTCATTCATCATGTTGACTTCTCGACCTAGGTACACATAACTGCTGCATTCAGAGATGTCTGTTCCATTGAGAGTGAATGGGACCTCAGGAACTAGTTCATTTTTCATGAACATAGTTTTCTTCAGATTCAGCTGTAGAGCTATCTTTCTACATTCTCGGTTAAAATCAGCCAGCATTTGTGCCGGCTTGGCTAATGTTTGGTGTTATTAGAACCATGTCCTCAGCGAAGCGGAGGTGGTGTAGTTGCCGACCTTCTATCTTCACTCCCATTCCTTCCCATTCTATTTGTCGGATGATGTTCTCGAGGGGGCGCTGAAGAGTTTTGGTGAAATGGTATCACCCTGTCGAACCCCTCTTTTGAGATCAATGATCACTTCCTTGTAGAACGGTGGGATCCTGGTGGTGAATCCGTAATACAGCTCACGAAGGATCTTGATGTATTGGGTTTGAACGCCCTGTTTAGCTAGGGCTTCGATGACTGCTTCAGTCTCCACAGAATCAAAGGCTTTCTTTAAATCAATGAACACAGCCTGCAGAGACCCACCCTTCAGAGGAGAGTATTTCAAGCCCAGGAATGCTTGCGCTGCAGATGCAGATAAACCCTGCAGAGCAGAAACCAGCTTTCCCTGTTGCATGGGGCCACTGTGTGGCCGCGTGATTTAACTCCAAATTACCATTAATATTTTACCCACTCCTGTGAGAGAGCCCCACAAGGTAATGAGAGTATAGCCCGCATGGCAGAGCCTGGCAAGCTGTCCGATAGTTGTTCGATATGCCAAAACCAGTAACAAAAATGTTTATTTTCCTGACCTTGAAAGAGCCCTTAATATGGCAGCAGTAAGAAAGGTGAATAAGCAGTGCCTGACAAAATTTCACGGCAATCCTAGGCTGCCAAAAAGAAGAAGGACTAAAATGACTGTCTGTACTTTCAATGCACATACGCTGGCATCAGAAGCATATATTGAGGATCTGATGGTGCAAGCGCAAAAGATCAAGTACGACATCATTGGTCTGACTGAGATGAGGAGGTGTCAGTCGCATCACGCTGTATTTGACACGGGAGAAGAATTGGAAAATGCGACAAAAGAGGCGTCGGTGGCGTTGGTGTCCTTGTCAACACGAACATGGCTGTCAACATTGATTCATTTGGATGCCTAACAAACCGGATAGGATGATTACACTTGATGAGATGTGGCCCACTGCCAGCAAAATCTATCTTCATTGTCTGCACACCAACATCCACATACAAAGAAGATGAAATTGAGAAATTCTACATGGAATTGGAGGAGTTCTATAGAAAAGATCACACCTTGTAAAGATCACACTCGGTGATTTTAATGCCAAGATAGGAGCAAGAAGATCGGCTGAAGAACTCCATATGGGGACCCATGGCCTTGAATGGAACGAACAGGGTGAGAGACTATCTGAGTTCATCATGTCCACCAAGACCAATCATGGGAACTCACAGTTCCAGAAGGCTGAAGTGAAACATTGGATATGGGAATCTCCTGGTGGACTGTTCCACAATGAAATTGACCGCATCATCTTCAATCGTCGGTTTTGTCTGACCGATGTTGCTGTCGTCCCCAAATTCTAAACAGGATCGGACCACCGTCTTCTTTGTGCAAAAATTCTACTTCATGAATGGGGAGAAAAGACTGCACAGTTTAAGAAGAGAACTCCCAGAATGTCCACCAACTGGGATCTCTTTGGCACCATTGTGGCAACATGGGAAGATACCATCATTGATGACATCGATGAAGAATACAACTGACTAGTTCAGCACCTCCATGATTGTGCAAAGAATGCCAAGAGAGAAAGACACAAAAGGACGCTTGTCTTCAGAAACTCTCAAGCTCATTCACCAACGTGGCAAGGCCCGAGCCTCAGGAGGCCAAATGCTAACGTCCAAGCTTGCAAAGCGGTACAGAAAAGCGATAAAGGAAGTCCTCAAAGACAGAAGAGCAGAAATACTGGAAGATGCAGCAGAAGCTGGGAAAAGCATTCGCACTGCCCGCCTGTCCTTCGCCAACCATAAGGCCAAGATGACTGCTCTCTGACGCCCTAATGGATCTATCACATCTTCCAGAAAGGCAATGGAGAAGATTATCCATGACTTCTACTCAGATCTCTTTGATAGCCATGTCCACCTGCCCACATACCAAATTCCGCAGGATGGATTATGTCATTTCCAATGTTCTCCCTTCTGAAATCCGACATGCCATTTCATCGGTAAAGAAGGGAACAGCACCAGGCCCAGACAATGTCAGACCCGAACACCTGAACACTTGAATGAATATATATACACAATATTAATATTTTCTAAAAAATTATAGAAAAATGAAACCAAATAAAGAAAACATTACTATTCACACTGTCTTCCCGTTCATCATCGATTTGCTCGAGGGGGAACCAGTAACATATCCATATGACCTGTCTCATGCTAGTAGAGCCCAAGGGCACCTGCTTGCTCCAGGAACATAAAGAGCCTCAAACCATTCCATCAGGTCATGGGAATGAGGTCTATAATTGTTACTGGTATCTGGCATATCAAATACGACACAGGTAGCTTTCCAGGCTCTGCCGTGCGGGTAGCATACTTTTGTAGTCATCTCTAAATCCAGCATTTATTGATGAACCGCACTGCTGCAAGTGGCCGTGCAAGCTGGGCTGTGATAGGCTGGTCTACTGGGTGGAGTTCTGACGAGGGGAAGTCTGGATGTGGAAAATGGAGGTCCTCATGGAGTGGGGGGTTGTCTGGTTTGTTGTGAGGCTCTGCTGGGGTGGCCAGCCAGGGCTAGAACCTGCCATCCCTCCCGGGCGCCTTATGAGCATCTGGGCACAGTGAGAGCCATTAGCAGCTCTGCCCCATGTCTGTCTCTCACATTACTATTAATGTATTATTATTGCTATTAATAATTACTATTATTAATTATTATTACTATTAATAATTACTATTAATAGTAATTATTATTACTATTACTGTGTCTGTCTCACATTACTAGTAATCTCACATTACTATTAATTAAAGAATAAATGGTTGAATAATAAAATAAAGATTGCTATTAGATATATGTAGAATATATTATAAAAGAGATGATAAACCAGGTACAACATGACATAGTGGATTAAAAATAAATATATCAGGTCAAAATTAAAATTCTATTTTCATTCTGGAAATTTAGGCAAAATTTTGGATACAGATTTGCCACCAAACTTAGAGATTATAGTAATTTTGATGGAGTTTTTATAAAAAGAATTAATTATCTAATTTGCCATTATACTTCCTACTATCAATAAGATTTTCAAAAGATGGAAATGTTAGCATGGGTATCTAAATAAGAATTTTGCTGGATTTGCTCGAGTAGGCGCCAGTAACATCTCCATTCATTGGGAATGAGGTCCATTATTGTTACTGTTTTTGGCATATGAAATATACCACGGGTAGCTCTAAATTAGGATATGGAACAAATTTCAAGAATTGTAATAAAATTTATCAGAGAATGGAAGCTAAATCTCTAAGAACACTGTATTCTTTTAGCCAGATTCAAAACTATCTTTAAAATAGAAGCAGTCCCCAGAACTGCTGCTGGCACAGTTGGTCATGATCCTAGGAACTCAGATGTACTAAAGAGCTTCTGCTGGCTCTCCCCATGACACATGGCTATGGATGCACTATATCTCACAGCCTGGTATACTGATGTACCAGGCTTTCCATTATTCGTAGAATTAAGTATGGGGATTACAATCACGAGTGTGTGGGCATGATGTGTAATCTGTGGGAACATATAGATAAATTCCTATATACTGGACTCAAATGGTACATTGGAGATTTAATAATCTCCACAGATTTTCATCTAGGAACATAATCATCGACCATATTTAGGGAATTGCCTCCAATAAGGAATAGAGAAAGAATATTCAGGGTATGCTTAGGACAGGCTCAAAACAGAGGTTGAGAAAAATTTGAAATAATTGTTGCCTGTAGGTGCAGTGGTTGACTAGTAGAAACCCACTACGTTCTAGAAACTCAGAAAGTAAATGCATGAACAGAAATCAGTCAGACTCAGACATAACAATGCAGAATCATGACTTTATCAATACCATTCTCTTATATGGGCTGTAATGGTCAATATTGCAGGCATGGAGATGGGGTGTGGGTGGGAAATGAGGGTCTCTGGTGGTGGTAGGGGCACACTGGTGGTGGGATTGGTGTTGAATGCATGCAAACTTAGAAGTATGCATGAATCTTTCTAACAACTGTATTGTGAAAAAACGTTGTACTTTATAAGTTACGGGGTTTAAATAAAATAAAAATTAAAAAATAAAAAGAAGTAGTCAGTCTACTCAAAGTGAAACACACAAAGATGTTTCAGAGGATTGGAACCCGTGCCTCACATGCCTGAATCCTGAGTTTGATCCTTAGTAACAATGGTCCTTTGCGTAGAACAGGGAGAACCCTACTACTTTCAGCAAATGAGGAAAGGCCCTCATCACCCTCAGATGTGTACCCCAAGCTAAATTAAAGTAGCATTGGTGTTACTGAAGAAAGAAAATCAGGGTAAGTTGTAATTGCAACCAGAGGCCAATCAATGAGAGCACTGTCTGACCAAGAGAAAGTGCCTCTACTGGAATTTTTTTTATCCTGGAAATTTTTTTTATCTTGAAAATTTTTTTACATTTATTTACTTATTTTTTGACGATTGCAAAAGTGTTCATGTTTGGGTTTCAAGCCATACAGTGTTCCAGCACCCACCCCTCCACCAGTGCCCACCTCCCACCACCGTGTCCCCGATAACCTCCCCCTCCCCTAGCCTGCCTCCGTGGCAGGTTTTCCATCTCTTTTCTCGCTTTCTCTTTCTCTCTCTCTTTCTCTCTTCCCTCTCTTACATGTTGTGGATTGTAATAGACTTTTGACAATTATTGGTCCACTGCTGCTGGTTGTGGGGAACACATATTTGGAGGGTTGTCTATGGTGCTGTAGCTCTTGCTGACACCTTATAACAACCAAAGCAGATGGTGGTATTGTGAGTATTTAAAGAAATCAATATATAAAGGTTTAGAGGGGTTGATTTTTATTTGCTGATTTTTTGTTGTTGTTGTTGTTTGTTTTTGGGGCCATGCACAGCACTACTCAGGGCTTACTCCTGGGCCTGCACAGAAGACTCACTCAGGGTGGGCTTGGCGGAACCCACCCAAGCCAGGGATCAAGCCTGGGTCAGCTGCATCAGCTGCATGCAAATAAAGTACCTAACCTGCTGTACTATCTCTCCAGCCTCTGACTTTGTTGATTTTATTTTAAAGCCAGAATTTGAATTATGCTCATGTTTCATTCTAAAATTGTTGCACATTCCATCAAAACTTAGAAGTGTGCATTAAATGCTTGATATGGGGATGTTGTGTTTGTGTGTGTGTGTACGTACTAAGAGTTTTCTATTTTTAGAACTTGATAATTTCTTACAGCAGTTATGTAACATATGAGGGCAAGAGATATAGTACAGCAAGTTTCGCTTTTGCCTTGAATGTGTTTCACCCATGCCAGATTTGTGTTTCACCCATGCCAGATTAGCACCACATATGGTCTCTCAAGCCTTGCCAGGAACAATCCCTGAGAGCAAAGCCAGCACTGCCTGGTGTGACCTAACTTCCCACACACAACAGAAACCCATATTTACAGAAGAGAAGGCCCAGAGAGGCTTTGTAACCTTCTCAAGATCACAGTGTTACTCAGTACCATCTATCTCTATCTCTATCTCTATCTCTATCTCTATCTCTATCTCTATCTCTATCTCTATCTCTATCTCTATCTCTATCTCTACCTCTATCTCTATCCATATCTATCTATCTATCTATCTATCTATCTATCTATCTATCTATCTATCTATCTATCTATCTATCTATCTATCTATCTATCTATCTATCTATCTATCTATCTATCTATCTATCTATCTATCTATCTATCTATCTATCTATCTATCTAACTAATGCAGGGAGGTTTATTCTGACCTCAGTATGGTAAGTTGTTTAGATGGCTCTCTCATGGAGATATATTCATATTTTTTATTGCCCCAATGTGATTAGTGATGATCAGGCTTCCTTTTTTTTCCCCTGTTTGCATTATTTTTGTGTCTCAACTGTCAAACCAAAATAAAAACTGTCATATTTTCATATTTATTTCTGAGTACGTAGTATATTTTTAAGTCATTTTGAGGGCAAAACAATCGTTGATAAAAATTGCTAGTTCCGTTGATTTATGAGCACTAACTACTAATTGGTAGTTGGGCTGAATTTTCAAGTAGAATTCATTTGTGACCTGGTGAAAGCATTCATTATTTTGAGAATACTAGATGATTCGACTTGAGGTGGGGATGGGATAAAAAATTTGGGGAAGAAGAGAGAAAATCAGCCCTATAATTCACTCGAGAATTGGCAGGAGAACACAGCAGTGGCTGGACAACCTTGAAAAGAACAATATGTTAAAGGAAGTTAGCAGTAATTTGTTTATTTATTGGACAGCTTTATACAGGCAGAACGCGATTGGAGTCTGGGAAAAGCAAAGATGAAACCAAAGTGTCCTGGGTTGCAGGCATTGAGTTAGTCAAAATATTAATGGAACTGCTTATGGCTGTGCAGCAAAACCAACTTTCATTTCTCTGATGTAATGCATCTCCCGGTTTATCTTCTCGATGCCTTTCTCTTTGGCTCTGTATCCATCTCTGTGAGGCTCATTACCAGCCTGACAGTAACCGAGGCTTCAGCTTTTCTTTGCTCTGGTTCTTGTGCTCTGTATCCAGTGCTTGGGAAACTGATTTCAAAAGTTCTATAAGTTATAATTCCCAGAGAGTTTGAGTTTTTCAACCTAAAGTGGAGGCTGGATGTGTTTAAAGAGAGATCAAGGTGTTCAAGAATGGCACAATCAAAACTTGATATATCATAGATTGCTTTGGTTAGTAAAGGACTAGGACTGTAATAGTTAAGATTATAGAGTTGTGTGAAGCCCTTATATTTTGCTTTCAGGACATAGTTTAAATACAAGATAGATAAATCCTTCCTGTAAAGCACAGGCCCAAAATCGTCAGTTTACATATGTTATTTAAGGCAGAAAAATTTCAGTTATCTTCGTGTAAGTTTCTCTTTCCTTCAGACAGACTTTTTTAAAGTTGCTCTTTCAGTACTACAGTGAGAAGTAAACTTCAAACAGATGCTAATAGATTAATTCCCACTGAGCACATTTGAACAAGTAGAACTGGTTTTATAGCAGCTAGCCTGGAGCTGTGGGCCAAGGCCAGAGTGGTCCCAATGGATGGAAGCAGATGGGAGTGGATGGAAGCAGATAATCAGCTGAGAGTGAGCTTCAGAAATGTGAATCCTAGGGGCTCCTGTTTATCAGTGTTTATGAGCCCCATATTTATAAACTTGGTGCTTATACAGTTTTAGAAACTTAAGGCTATTTTATAAAAGAACATTGCTTAAAAATTCTATGTAGAATATAGTTTTCATAATAGGCATGAAACTTGTTTGCAAAGTAAAAGCAGTAAATGCAAAAAACATTTAAACTAAAAGTTATAAATGAATAAAGTAATAAACAAAGGTATTTTGTCAATTTGTCCAAAATGATTTAATTCCAATGTGATTCTAGTCTGAGTTAGAGAACAGATTGTCATCCTCATGCTGTGTTGAGAAGAATCTCATTTGTGCAGTATTGTTTGATAATGACATGTTTTTAATGCATACATCTCCTTTATAGTTAAAGACTAATCTTTTAAGAATTCAGATTCCTAAAAGAAGGTTAGTCAAAATTCTTAGAATTTTATATTTATTTAATATCAGGATCACCAAGCACTGTTGAATATTTCCTAACTACTAAGTTTCATCTGAAGAATTTTATTCAATGTATCATGCTAATATATAGTGACAGTTAACACTGGTAGTACTTTTAAAGCTGATTTTTATCTGTACTAAATTATGTTGAATTGTTCTGTTTGAGACCTGCTGTTTGCCCCACCCCCTACTTACTTTCTTTTAGTTAAATGGTAATGTAACATCCACAATCTTAGTGTGTTCTTTCTGATTTGCCCATTATCATTATGCTTGGAATGAGAAACCAGATAACTGAACATATTAGATGCAGAAAACAGCAGTAAAAGAAGATGGGTTCTGAGGAGCACTGTAATGAGTGGAGTTCACAAACTTTCATGGCACATATATCGTGCAAATTGTCTTCTGCCTTTTCGAACTAATGGCCACGCTTCTAGAAAAGTGACCTACATTTTCTACCTTTTAGTTCCTCACACTTCTCAATCACATTCATCTATGATTTTTTTTTTCTTCCCTTAAGATACTGAGACTACTTTTGCTTTGATTATTTTTTTTCCTCTTTGGATTGTTCATTTTCAGTTCCCTTTGGTGGCTCTTTGTTCTCTCTCCTCTTATGTAACATTTTACTCTTAGTGTCTCTCCCTGCTCTCTTGGTCAGCCATCAGAGGGTGATTGCTCAAGGTCTTTCGAGCATCTTATAAAAAAGAGGGATGCTCCAAAGGCATTAATGGACCTAAGAAGGAGTCTGAGCTACAAAGATCAGGCAATGGGCTGTGACCTTGGGTAGGGAGTTGTGTGTAATGGTTTGATAAATAGCAGAAGAAGAGAGGGAGCTAATCATGGCAGACCTGCATTTGAGTCCCAGACCTGCATTTGAGTCCCAGGTGCACGCACTGGATATAGCAGAAGGGCAAGGAGTGCTCAGCAGGTGGCGTAGTGGGGATTCTGGGCACACATTTTGTGTGCACTGTCTTTGAAAGCTATTTTTTGTGATCTGAAAGTGGAGTGACTATAACTCTGACGACTTGTACACAACTCTGCTAGCCCCCTAGGGTGGACTAGCCTGTTTAACTCTCATTGATTTTTGAGATAGGATCAATAGAGCTTGTGTGTCTGTATAGAAAATAGCAACTGAGGAAGGGAAAGGCAAGTACTAAATATTTTATGTATTGGGAAATGTGTTAGGAAATGCATGACCTTAACTGCTGCCAGGACACCGATGACTGCAAGGTTGTAAGGTTCATCCCACAGCGCTCTTTGTAACACAGCGGTCCTATGAGTATCTTGATGCCTGAAAACAAAAATGTCCTTCTCTCAAGCTTATCTGGGGTACCATGAGACATATAGTCATGCAAAACTAAAAGTCATGGGCCATTTTAGAATTTTTGTGAGCTATTATTGACCTACACCTGGTGGTTCCCTGGGAATTTAGCTGACCGTGTGCTTAGGGAGTTACCTTGGCATTGCTCAAGGGACAAACTGCATGTGATGCTAGGGATTCAAACCTTGCTCAACTGCAGGCAAGGCAAGTACCTTACAACCTATACTATCTCTCCAGATCCCATTTTAGATTTTCTTTTCCCTTAACCCATTTCTTAGTAGTTACTAAGTCCAGCAGCTCTGTAGCATACTCAGTTAAAATGACCTTTCTTATTATCAATAAATTAAAACAACTTATTTTCATTAGATTTGAATAATTTCTCATCTTTTCTCTTAAGGTTTTGGCTTGTCTTTACAACGACCTTCAACTTGTCTTCCTTAAAGTATCTGATGAAATAATCTGTTAACAAGCCTAGAATTAATGAAATTGCTAAAGAAAAACATAGAATTAATTTTTAACTCACTGAAAATATGAATAATGCTCCTGTTTGTGAACAACAGATAAGGTTTCTTGTAGGATATATTGTTTAGATTAGTGGTGGTTTCAAATAAAGGCTAGCTAGTAGTTTATATGAAATCAAATGAATGCTACTATGTATTTTAGATTTATAAGTACTAAAATGATGTACTTAAGTTGCTTAAAGATTAATTATTAGACCCAAAGTTCTTTCTTCCCCAGGTTAGATAATCTGCCATAAAATTTGTAAAACACATAAATATCAGATGTCAATTATGGCAAAATGTAACCGATGAGTTACGTGCCTGATAATTTCAATAATTACTAATATACGGACAAATTGAATTGGTGCTAATAATCTTATAAGATTTAAGTCTTGTTGTGGAAATCTGAAATTAATACTAGGTATAACAAAAGTTCTGTTCCCAATTTGTTTGAAAGTTCATTTGACTTGAACTTTCATGTTCCTTAAGTATTTGTTGAGTGCTGACTCTCAGTCACATACTAGACTGGGTGCAGAGTTGATACAATGTGGAAAAGCTGACAAGGCCTCTGTCTTCAAATGGAAATATAGAGAACACAACCTTCAAAGAATAAAAACGTGATTCTACATGACACAATAAGACTGTTCTTTTATAATGCCACTGCCCTCTTCCAGTAATCAATGGACCTGAAGACCTGCCCTATTACAAATCACTCTATCCACTGAGAAGGAGTAAAGGAAGGAGATAAGAATGCTTCTAGCCTGACAGCGGACTGGGCCCCCTGGGATAAATCCAGAACAAGACAGTGACTGGCAAGCTACCCATGGTGTATTTGATATGCCAAGTACTGTAACAATAATGGACATCATTTCCAACGAATGGAGATGTTTCTGGTGCCTGCTTGAGCAAATTGATGAACAACAGGAAGACAAGTGATACAGGTGATATATTAATATTAGCTAATTCCTTTTCCCCAGCCCCTGCAAAAAATTATAAAATTTTAATATCTAAAATTTCATTAGACTGTACTATCATTGAGTGATATTTCTCTTCTAGTTTAGTCACAAACTTGTTGTTATATCACTGGAGGATTCAGTTTAAGTTAGCCACCAACAACTAGTTTATAAAAAATGTTAATTAAAAAAGAATGAACAGATAAAGTAGTTAATAAATAATACAAATATTATATATAGAGATTAAGGAAGTAATACAGCTCTAGCTCTATAATATTTTTTATATACAATCATAAAAGCACAACTTATACTTTGTTTTTGTTATTATCATATAATAATATTTGCTATCACATAATAACAGATATGAAATTTATAATAATTTTTATATCTGATCATAAAATCACAATTTATACTTTAATTATTTTGTTATTATCATTATTGGTTTGGGGGCCACACTTCATATTTCATAGCAATTACTCCTGGCTTTGGATTACTCTTGAGTTCCAACTCCAATGAAAGTTGAGAATTGGAAAACAAGATTTATAAATATATTTAATGATATGAAGTAACCCTTTTACCAGATGCATGAATTCTAAGTCTAGAAAAAGGGTAACATGTAATGATTGCTGATTATATATATGTATCTATATAATAGTATGCATCTATATTTATATATTTATCATACTCAGTTCTCCAGTGGAAGAAACACTTCATTTTAAAAGAAAGGTATTAAAAAATAAATAAAAGAAAGGTATGCTGATCCAGAGACTCAGAGACATGGAGCAGAGCTGCTACTGGCTCTCCCTGTGCCCAGTCGCTAACAAGGTACCTGGGAGGGATGGCGGGTTCTAGCCCTGGCCCGCCACCCCAGCAGAGCCTCACAACAAGCCAGACGACTCTCCACTCCATAAGGGCCTCCACTTTCCACATCTGGACTTCCTCCTGGTCAGAACTCCACCCAGCAGACCAGCCTATCACAACCCGGCTGCGAGGTTCATCAATAAATGCTGGATTTAGAGATGACTACAAGAATATGCTACCCGCACGGCAGAGCCTGGCAAGCTACCCGTGTCATATTTGATATGCCAAATACCAGTAACAGTTATAGACCTCATTCCCATGACCTGATGGAATGGTTTGAGGCTCTTTATGTTCCTGGAGCAAGCAGGTGCCCTTAGGCTCTTGCATGAGACAGGACATATGGAGATGTTACTGGTGCCCGCTCGAGCAAATCGATGATGAACGGGAAGACAGTGATACAGTGATTGCATTCAAGTTGTTGCTTTAACAGTATCTTCAGGAAGACAGTTTATTACTTTGGTGAGTCAATGCTTTGCTTAGTGATACATGAAAATAGAAAATTAAAAAAAAGGAAATTTCAAAAAAGATAGGAAATTAAAAAAAAAGGTGTCAGATAATTATCTCATTTTTTATCATACAGTGAAAATACTTGAAATAATATCATCAAAATGACCATAATGGCTTGCAATGATGGCCTTTTTATAAGTCTGTGGATGATGTTGCAAATGGAATGTCAGTATTTATTGCTATGCAGACCAAAGATGAGAGAAATTTAACGTAATCATCTGTCAGAAGATTGATGAAAGATGTTTCAGAAGCCTCATCTATGCTTGTAATATGCTCAGTGATTACAGTACCAGATGAATAATTGTGAAATTATGGTCAGAAAACTATACTTTGGTCTCATGTATACCTCAACTCATAGCCCCAACACTGCCTTTATATGACTTTTAATTGGACATAGGAGTAGCAGTAAAAATGTGATGGCTGATTTCTATAGGATGGTTATTCTGCCATTTAATTCATAGTTGATCTTTACTGAATATTTACATTCATGCAAACATATGATTATTTTCACTGTATCACTGTCTTCCCATTGTTCATCGATTTGCTCGGGTGCGCACTAGCAACATCTCCATTAGTCCTGTCACAAGCAAGTGCAACCCAAAGGCACATACTTGCTACAGGAACAGGAGGAGCCTGAAACCATTCTTCAGGTTATGGAACTGAGGTCCATAATAGTTACTAGTCTTTGGCGTAAAAAGTAAATAAAACACGGTAGCTTGCCAGGCTTTACCGTGTAGGTGGTATAGTCTCAGTAGAAGGCTCTCGACCCGAGCATTGACTGATGAAACTTAAAGGGGGGAGATCAGGTTTTCTCTTGGATGGAGCTCTGAGGAACAATGGAGTCTGGATGTTGAGAATGACTAACTGCATGATGTGTGGTTTGTTCTGGCTTCTTGCCAGGCTTACTGGTATCAGTTAAAACATGTCTATAACTGTTTACTATGTATAAATGTGAAAGAAATTGGGAAGAACCTTATGCAAAATTCAGTATCCTATAAAAATATCATGTGGCCACGCGCCAAGGGACATGTGGGTCCGGCGTGGGCGGGTCTCTCTCTTCTGGGGCAACTGGCATGGAGGCGGAGGAAAGGGCAGGGCCCAAAACTCCACTCCGAGTCCTGCCAGCATGGTCTCTCCCTGCTCATGAGAGCAAATCCTTGGAGCAATGTTGGACTCCGGCTAGGGATGGCCGAGCCTTACCGGGAGGTCAGATCCATGGGTTGCTTCCACCTGGGGCGGCCGAGCAGCGCAGCTGTGGGTCTGAAGTGGATGGATCTGGATCTCTTCCGGGTTGCACACAGTTTTCACACAGTTTCCATTTGTGGAGCTTATTCCCCAGGCATATTTTTTGTCAGTGATATTCTGTTTTTATTTTTTCTAAGACTTTTTTACCTTCTAGCTAGCTCCCACCTGCTCATCAGTCAGTGTGGATTCTCACTTTAGAATATTTTTCCTTCCAAAATAAGTAGATGATCAGTTATCTTCTCAATTTCCCCCCCATTCTGATAGTTGTTCTTCTCTTTTTATTTCAGTACTACCAGGAATATAGCTGCTTTACCTATAATTATATGACCATTATATTTGCATCTTTTTATATCTTTTTATTAGTTTGGTAATGATAATTTACTCTAGTTTTATATACTCCTGTTGTTTTGTTGGTTGAATAAGAATAGATGATTTAAATTTTCTCTCTACAAATTGTCATATCTTATAATATAAGTAGATTTGTTTTGTTGTATACATTGAGGTTAAAATGAACTAAATATAATTTCATATTTCACTTATTTCAATTCAGAATTCATTACACTTGACCTTATCAGAAAATTTTAGAAAAATGTATTTTCTTCTATGAAGATGTCATAAAATGGAATTCAATGCTAGAATAACTCACAAATGTCAATAGAAAAAGCACAACAAATTGTCTTCCATTTTTTCTAAAGATAAGTTTTGTGTTAAATGGTAAAATGTCTGAGCATATGTCAACATCTTGAAGGAAGTTTCAGACCTCTGTGTGAGTAGCATCGTGGTCATAGGCAAATGTTCTAGTTGGCAGGACTTATCTAATTTGTCAGCCTTGTGAGAGATCTGAATTCAAAAAATTTGTTAGAATCAATTTAAAACTATATTACCTTGCATGTTGAAATGAGAGAGTTGAGGATATAATAGGGACAATGCCAATGGATACATGAATGTATCTGTAATTTTTGAGGACTTTCCGTATTTTGTTATTAATTATTTTTTGGTGTTTTGGTTCCAGAGTCCTTAAGTTTTGTCTGTCAATCTATTTTTTTTCTATAAACAGAAAAGTTTTTTTTTTAAAAAAAACAGGCATTTAATCATAGAGCTAGAGAAATTTATAAAGTGTGAAGCATTATAACAGTTTCTCCTGCTAGGTGCTCTCTCTCTCTCTCTCTCTCTCTCTCTCTATATATATATATATATATATATATACCATATGCATAATGCCATTATGCATATGGTATTCCATATGCATAATGTGATTATGCATCTGGTATTACTTTATAAATGGTGAATAGTTTTTTCTTGTTAGAAAATCTCTAAGAATCCTAGTCTCTACAAATATTTTGGTCTTTTTTTCCAACTATCACTTTACTTGAATCACTTGCCTTTCTGTTGATCATCAATTTGCTTGAGCAGGAATCAATAACATCTCCATACGTCCTGTCACATGCTAGTGTAGCCCAAGGGCATCTTCTAGCTCCAGGAACAAAAAAGAGCCTCAAACCATTCCATCAGGTCATGGGAATGAGGTGTATAATTGTTACTTGTATTTGGCATATCAAATACAACACTGGTAACTTGTCAGGCTCTGAAGTGCGGGTGAGATACTCTTGTAGTCACCTGTAATCTTGTGCATTTATTGATGAACCGTGCATTCGCAAACGACCTTCTGAGTTGGGCTGCGATCAGCTCTTCTGCTGGGTAGAGCTCTGACGAGAGGGTATCCGGATGTGGAAAATGGTGGCCCTCATGTTGTGGGGGGTCCTCTAGCTTCTTGAGAAGCTTTGCTGGAGTGGTGGGCCTGGGCTAGAACCCGCCTTCCCTCCCGGGCACCTCGTGATCATCTGGGTACAGGGAGAGCTGGTAGCAGCTCTGCCCCATGTATGTGAGTCTCTGGATCAGCTTACCTGGGCTGAGCTTCAAAGTCCAACAAAACTTACAAAAATGCTATTTCTGTGTGAGGCACTGAGATAAAATGAGTGAAACTGTCATGGGGTTTCTTTTGTGAAGACCAAAGTCCAGAGGGAGCAAATTCTATAACCTCAGTAGTCATGAATTGGATTTGCCACAGTGAGTTAGATGAGTGTGTATGTGTGCAACCTTGTATATCTGATTTATTTTTAATGCGATAAAAGGAATTCATTTATTTTACCACCACTTTATTTAAACATCATGGCTTACAAAGTTGTTCATGATTTGTTACAGGAATTCAATACTTCAACACCAATCCTACCACCACTGTCACCTTCCCTTCACCATTGTCTCCATTTTCCTATCCACCCTTAACGCTGCCCTTGTTGCAGGCCCACAAAAGTTTGTTTTATGTTGCCATGAAGCAGCTGATGGAATGAGCAAAGAATTTTTCTGTAGTAGAAAATTTGTGAAAATTGTTATCTCACCATGGGGACATTAAGTTCTTGTCACAGGGTTTACTAAACTGTTGTGGCAACTTAAGTCTCTGTGTTAATATTTTTGCTAGTTGAGATTAGTTGCCTCTGCGCTGCATGCATATCCAATCATCCAAAGTGGTGTGCTACTACAGAGACATATGTGTTGTAGATTTTGGAGATGTTGCTCCAGAAAATCTAGAATATTGAATTGGGCAGTCTGACTGGAGGCATGGTGTTGGCTTTTGGGTGTGGGAGTTACTTCAGGGCTTTGTTTGGGCAGGAGCTGATCCTCTCATTCTTGTCATTATCCTGGAATTCTCAGCTGACAATGGGTGTCCAAGATATTTTTGTGGCTAGTTACTCCCTTTTGAGATTTATTTATGAGTCTCTAGGACAAGGTCAGTTAATTCACTTACAAGACAGCAGCAGTGGGGAATGGACCTTGTGTGGGCACTCGCATAAATGTATGTACAGTATTAAAGTATGCATGTGCAGAACGATTCCAAACAAGGAATTGGTTTATACAGAGGTCTTGTGGCAGAATAGAATATTGATCTTTGAGGTTTTAAAAAAGGCCAATGTACCTGAGGATCTGAGAAAAGGCCAATATACTTTGGCTTTATAAATGGAATAATTTGATAGGCCTTACCCAAACCTGACTCAATCTCAAGTTTCATGCACATTGAAGTTGGGCAGAATCCTAAGTATGTTTTGGAATAATTTTAAGTCCTAAAATCAGAGTTTTATTTGGCGACGATATTTCTGCTGAGAGAAATCAATCATAACAAGACAAGATATTGTGCAAAGCAGTTAAAGGTTATTTTAAGAGCTAAGGTACTTAAAGAGCACCTTACTGGGGCCTGGGAGATAGGTCAGTAGTCATGAATGCTTCAGTTTCCACACTTGGCATTGCATGGTATTGCGAGGCTACCATGATCTCTGCATTGCATGGTATCCTCCAGAACTGATGCATCTAGATCGGGAGGACTTTGAGCTCTTCAAGTTGACCCTCTGGGGCTGATCCTCCCACCTCCTGTTCTCAGACCACACTGAGGTGAGCTAAGCAGCCAAGCAGGCTGAACTATCACCAGGCTGAGCAGTTAAGCATCTTCATGATTGGGCAAGTATCACTGAGAGTAGAACTTCCCACATTCTGATCTGAAACCACACTGAGGTGAGCTGTGCAGTGAAGCAGGCTGAGCTATTTCCAGGCTGAGCAGTGAAGCGTCTTCTTGATTGGCCAAGTATCATCAAGAGTATCATCAAGTTCCCTTGGGAACTTTAAAGGCAGCTTGGGAGACCAAAAACAATCACAACCACTAATCTATCCCTGTTACTTTAACTTTGAATAGAATATAGGTAGTGGGAGGTCCGGATGTATAAACTTAAGATCTGAAATAAAACTGAAAAAGCTACATTGAAACATGGAGTGACAGAAAGGCCATAAAGATTGCATTTTGTTTCTACCTTTAGAAAATAAGATACAAGTGCCATTCACCAAGTTAAGTTTTAGATCTTCCTCATTTCTTATGTGAGGTAAATTGGAGATTTCTGAGTGATGTTAAGTAGAATGTTGTATATATAGATTTAGAGTTCAGAGGAAAGATAAGTTTAGGTTAAAGATAGGAATTTTCCAAACACCTGCATTAATTGTTTATGGTATCCATGAACATTGATGAGATTGCTAATGGTAAGAGTACAAAATTCTTTAAAAAAGGCTCAACTTCAAGGTATCATTAAGAACTTGGTATAGAAAAATATGTCAACAGAAGACACTTTCAAGGAATAAGGAAATAGGACAATTACTGGTGTAAAAAGTGAAGATTGCAATAACATTCTATTTTTAGTGGAGCTGGAAATGCGTGTTGGGGGAGATTAATGGGGAAAAAATAGAGACAGAGACAGAGACAGAGAATAAATGTTTCCTGGTTTTAGACACTGTCGACAGAATTTGGCAATGTTTTAAGTTGAATTCAATGTCGGTTTGATTTCTGACACCCATAAAAATGTACACTTAACATTTATATAAGTATGACACTCTGGTGCCTGAGTGGGTAGGACATTTGCCCTATATCCAGCTGCCTCAGGTTAGATCCCAAACATTCCATATGGTCCTCTGATCATCACCAGGGGTGATTCCTGAGGCCAGAGCTAAAAGTAACCACTGAGGATTGCAGAGTGTGACCAATAAATGAAAATGAAAATAAAAGAATCAAACACTGATAAATAGTGTTGCTTTCTAGGTTATAGAAGTATGTGTACACATACATACACACATCTATCTGTGTCATTGTGTAATCTGACACATAATCCGGTCATTGTATATTGAATAATAAGGCTAATGGTTATGAACACACATATAACATTAAAAGACAAAGGTGAAAAAAGGTTAATAAATATGAATATACTCAGAATACACACAAAAAACATAGATAGCTACTCCATTCCTGTGTCAGAAACTGATCATATAACTATAGTTTATATTTTTAATTTTTTTCAAGAATTCAATCCATGTCTTCTCCTGTACCAGTATTTCAGCTAGCTGGATTTATTGACCTGATTAACCAAAATTTTAATGCCTAACAAACTTGTACTCTCAGGAATTCTTCTTGCATTTGGTTGCCAGAGTGCCCTACTATTATTATGTGAAGTTTCTTTTTTTAACTTTATGGAAACACTGTGATTTATAAATTTCTTCACAGTACAATTGTCACAAGCATTCATTGTTCAACACCAGTCCCACCACCAGTGTGCCACAGTCACCAAAGCCACAGTCCCACCACCAGTGTGCCACAGTCACCTACAGCCACCAAAGCCACAGTCTCCCACCCACCTCCATCCCCACGCCAGCTTTCCTAGGCTACTGCAATCACATTGATCATTGCAACATGTGTATGGGAAAGGTTTTGATAAACACCAGATATTAAAATGGGTTGTTATGTTAAAATGATATGCGGCGAAGTTGCCTTGAACTGTTGGAAGGAGCTGTATCAGTTGTGCCTCTGGTCAGTCTCTGTGGAGAGTTAATCATCAGTCCTGGTTCATGGTGGGTCGTGAATGCCATCTGCCTTTTATTATGTGAAGTTTTACCTTCCAAATTTCATATATGCTTTCCTCATTGTATAAATGAAATATAGTTTACTCATGTTTATAAGGATCAACTACTCAAAAATATAGAAAATTTATTGTTTGTCTATTTAGCTGCAAAGAGAATCAAACATGACTCAGTAGCATTCTTAGTTTCTAGTTAAAAGGCAGAGTTACTGTATTTACTGGTTTAAATATTCCTTTCTTGGGAGCCAAGATAACCAAACAGAGTAAAGAAATACTGGGACATGGGAAGCAAATGTCTTGTAAGATTATTAGGAAAATTACTGCCCACACCCTCTATCATATTTCCCAAAATCATATGGTGTTGATTTAGAATACATTTGGCTTTGAAATTTTGGTACCATTTTCAGAATTGTATTTAGGTGGCTGTTGTGATTTATTAATTTCCAGACTAATAACATCTGGAATTATTAACATCCAGACTCTCCACTCGTCAGAGCTCCACCCAGCAGAAGAGCTGATGACAAGCCCAGCTCATCAATAAATGCACGAGTTGAGAGATGACTACAAGAGTATCCCACCTGCACGGCAGAGCTTGGCAAGCTACCAGTGTGTATTTGATATGCCAAATACTAGTAACAATTGTAGATCATTCCCATGACCTGATGGAATGTTTTGAGGCTCTTTATATTCCTGGAGCGAGCGGATGCCCTTGGGTTACACTAGCATGTTACAGGATGTATGGAGATGTTACTGGTGCCCGCTCGAGCAAATTGAAGATCAATGGGAAGACAAGTGATACAAATGATACAAGTTGTGATTTCTTACCCCCAAATTTTACCCTCAACATACACACTTCATGTGTTTTATTTCTCTTAACTGCTGGGGATAGTTTTGGCAGAAAGTCCTTAGGGTTTCACTCCTTTCAAGACTTATTAGCTAAAGAATGATATCACCACCAAAGTCTTGTTAGCATTAGGGTATAAAGACCCAGTCCTCTTGCTGATTCTGGAAATATTTGCAGCATTTTCTACAGGGCTTGGTATGATTTCTGCCTGTTTGTCAAGTCTTATCTTACTTATCTTTCAGATGAATGGATTCCAAGACTTGTTTCCTAATTTCCATGGCAAAGTCAGCTTCCTAAGAAATTCGACCTACAGGAGACTATAGTCTACACATGTGATACAGCTAGTTCTCTAATCAAACTTGCAGTAGACCAGCAAGTTTTCCATCAAACCAACTCTTTGGGTTATCAGAATTTTTGTGGATGTGGGTTTATTTGCTTTTCTTTTGAGGAAAAAATGTTTTTCCTTGCCCAAAGTATCTGTATATGGGATAGCATGAGTGAATAAGACATACATGACATCAGAATTTATTGGTGTCAGCAGAAATGTTTTGGAAAAAGGAATATCGAATAGATAAACATTTCGGAATGACAAATCAGTGCCCTTTCCATAAGGCAAAGAAGCCATGTAAGCAAACTTATGCCAAGGATACTGTTGATTTGCTGAGAATATAGAGCTTATATCAAGGGCTCTTTTTTTTTAGGGGAGGCATATAAAGCATTATAATTAAAACAGATTCAGAACGTCAATTTGGAATGGTCTTCATAGCAATTAGCAACATGATTTTTCTTTTGCCCTGGACCAGGCTACTTACTAAGGAGATATTTTTACCTATATTTATAGATATTGTATACTTTATGTACTTTTGATTCAAAAGTTTCCATGAGTTTTATACGATTTTGTCACTTAGCTTCAATAACCATTGGTAATAACAAATCACTTTTGAACACCACTTAATTTTGATTTCCAGGTTGTTAAAATGTTGTTATAAACTATGCAATAACAAGAAGGAAATATAATACCATTTTAGTTAAATAAAATTTCAAGAAGTTTTTCCTTTTTTCTGAAACCTACTGGAAATAAGTTTTTTATAGTGCAAAAATGATTTATCCTCTTTTCAAAAAAGAAGACAGCTATTTTATTTCTTTTTTTCAATATAGAGGCATGTTCTAAAAAACATTTATATAATACATAAAAAGGATGGTTTTCACTTTTTTTCCCCCAGCTCATGATTCTGATGATAATTTACCATCTGTATATGCAGGTGTGCTTGAGAATGGCACATAAACAACATTTTTCCATGTTCTGCAGCAGTGACATTTGGATTTTTTTCTAAGTTTTTGTCACTGGCTATTTATGTTAAT
Organism: Cryptotis parvus; assembly: GCA_021461705.1. Lineage (NCBI taxonomy): Eukaryota > Metazoa > Chordata > Mammalia > Eulipotyphla > Soricidae > Cryptotis > Cryptotis parvus. The sequence goes on along the minus strand of JAJIBD010009050.1, from coordinate 19,591 downwards.
TATTAGACCTAGTGCTTTCATTACATGAAATAATTTGGACTATATACTTATATAGTATTTATACATGAATGATTTAGGCAACAAATTAAAAATGTATCTTTTAATTCCATAAAATGGCATACTTTTTATTTTGAGTTGGCATAAAACAATTGTTTCCACAATTAAAGAAATTAACACTTATAATTTAACAAATCACAAAGACTGTGTTCTGGGTCTTCTATTATTGTTTTCTTTATGGGCTTTAAACTTCAACTTGCTATGTCTCTGTTTTCAGGTCAGTTTGCATAAATCAGTTATAACTATGTTCATAAGGAGGCATTTCTGGAAAAGTAAGTGATTGAATTTTTCATAATTTTTTATGTTACTAAACTGAATTAAATTTACTAACTGTCCTATAGCAGAGTAGCAGGGTACAAAATCAATACCCAAAAGTCAATGGCCTTCCTATATGCAAACAGCGAAAGAGAAGAAAGGGACATTAAAGAAACTATCCCATTCACAATTGCACCACAGAAAATCAAACACCTAGGAATCAGTTTGACAAAGAATGTAAAGGATCTCTACAAACAAAACTACAAAACGTTACTTCAGGAAATAAAAGAAGACCTGAGGAAATGGAGACATATTCCCTGCTCATGGATTGGAAGGATTAACATTATCAAAATGGTAATACTCCCTAGAGCTTTATACAGATTCAATGCGGTCCCTGTAAAGATACCCATGATGTTCTTCAAAGAAATTGAACAAATACTCCTGAAATTTGTATGGAATAATAAACCCCCACGAATAGCTAAAGCAATCCTTGGGAAAAAGAAGATGGGAGGTATCACTTTCCCCAACCTCAAGCTCTACTACAGAGCAGTTGTAATTAAGACAGTGTGGTATTGGTATAGAGACAGACCCGTAGACCTATGGAATAGAACTGAGTATCCTGAAACGGCACTCACAAATATACAACCACTTAATCTTCGATAAAGGAGCAAAAAATATTAAGTGGAGCAAAGAAAGCCTCTTCAACAAATGGTACTGGGAAAACTGGGCAGCTACATGTAATAAATGAACTTAGACCTCCTTCTAATGCCATGCACAAAAGTCAGATCAAAATAGATTCTAGATCTCAACATCAGACATGAATCTATAAGGTACATCGAAGAAAACATAGGAGAAACGCTCTACGACATCGAAACGAAAAGTATCTTTAAAGACGACACAGCACTGACCAAGCAAATGGAAGCAAAGATAAACAAATGGGATTATATAAAATTAAAAAGCTTCTGCACCTCAAAAGAAACGGTGACCAAGATTCAAAGATAATCCACAGAGTGGGAAAGGATATTCACCCAATACCCATCTGACAAGGGGTTAATATCCAGGATATATCAAGCACTGGTAGCACTCCACAAGAAAAAAACAGCCAACCCCATCAAAAAATGGGGAGAAGAAATGAACAGAAGCTTCCAAAAAGAAGAAATTCGAATGGCCAAAAGGCATATGAAAAGTGCTCTTCATCTTTAATCATCAGGGAGATGCAAATCAAAACAACAATGAGGTACCATCTCACACCACAGAGACTGGCACACATCCAAAACAGCAAGAACAACCGGTGCTGGCGTGGGTGTGGGGGAAAAAGGGACTCTGATCCACTGTTGGTGGGAGTGCCGACTGGTCCAGCCCTTTTGGAAAACAATATGGGCCTTCCTCCGAAAACTAGATATTGAGCTCCCATTTGATCCAGCAATAGCACTCCTGGGAATATACCCAAGAGACATAAAAACACATAGCAGAAACAATATCTGTACTTCTTTATTCATCTCTGCGCTATTCACTATAGCTAGAATCTGGAAACAACCTAAATGCCCGAGAACAGAGGACTGGCTAAAGAAACTGTGGTTCATCTACACTATGGAATACTATGCGGCTGTCAGAAAAAGATGAAATTATGAAATTTACCTGCAAATGGATGGACATGGAGACTATCATGCTCCATGATAGTGAAATTAGTCAGAAGGAAAAGGACAGATATAGAATGACTGCATTCATTAATAGGACATAAGCCAGTGTTTTACTAAATGTGGGAAACGGTAATGGCAGATTAAAACTCACCATTGAATATACACAAAGCGACTTAGTGATAAACTCTAAATATCTGCAGGGCTAGCCACAATGTGTAAAATAAGAGGGAGAGAGATGCAGAGACAGAAAGAGACAGAGAGAGAAAGAGAGGAAACTGGGGTACCTGCTATTAAGGCAGCATGCGGGTGGGCAGGGGGGTGGGGTACATTGGTGGTGGAAATGGGGCACTGGTGGAGGGATGGGCGCTGGTATACTTATTACCAAGAACCAATTATGAACACCTTTGTAATTGTATGTTTCACGGTGGTATAATAAAAAATTAAAAAAAAAAAAACACCTCAAAAAAAATAAAAAAAATAAATTTACTAGCTGCAGTTTTAAGTTTGGGGTAAGGGAAGATGAATTCATGAAAAGGCAATGATTGTGGTTTCAGGTTGGATAGGTTGAGTACTTGAAAAATATCACTGGATTTTTGATAGTTACACCAATTGATTAAGGCTAAATATTTCTTTGCTTAATCTTCTATAGTAGTTTTAATATCATGGGTGGTTTACTGATGGCCTTTTAGATGTTTTTGTTTTTTAATCTGTCAAGTTTGCATTTACTGCCTGAAAGTAGTAAGGAAATGAGGCGATTTCCTACAGCTGCTTCCACTTCCAAGATTTAGGATATTTTAATGGTCAGTAAAACTTGCTAGGGAGTCAGGGATTACTGTTGGCTCCAAGGGTGAATATTCTAGTTGATGGACTCTGGTCATTGCCAGGTACTTTATTTCTGAATGTTTTGTGTGGAATGTAGCTACCTCATCATATCTTTAAAGGACACAATTGCTTAAACCCTTCCTGTCACAGTTCTATTTTCCATTTGAAAGTGCTAAAGCTTCTGGACATTGAAAAGCTTTGTAAGTAAAAAGTAAAACGATTCTTTGGGCCTAATATTCCTCTTACAAAAACCAAAAAGCAGAATTTCATCAATTCCTCTTCATTCTATTGAGCTCTGTTGGCACAGACACCTGAAGCTTATCATCTAGTTGAAACTAGCACTTTTCTAGGATAATAGGGTAGAAAAACAATTGTTTTGTTTTCAGAAGCAGGGTAACTGCTTTGGGGAACTGGAACATGCATAGGAACATACAGTATACTGCAGCATCTCGTTAGATGGGAAGACTTTATACTGAGCTCTAAAAAGGAGACATATATGACATATAAGTCATATATGTTATACACGGCATGTATGTCATATATGTCATAACTTGCATTCTTAATTGGTTTCCTTAATAAAATTATCAAAGTGTATAGCAGAAAGTTTAGGTAGTTTATTCTTAAATGGATATTATGATGTGTAAGCCCTGACATAAATAAGGGCAAACACAGGATAGTGTGAATTTTTAATAGCTTACAACTAGGACTCCTAGTTTTAGCTTTACTAGCATAAAACAGACTACTGTGGTTGGAAATGACAAGGGAATAACAAGCTATCAAATCAGAATTCCTTTTTTTGATATTCCAACATTGTGCTCTACTGTGGTAATCTGAGAATCTGAGGAAATTGTATGTGAAAGGAGGGAAAATGTAATTACGTTTCTTTGAGCTGGTGAGCCTGTTAAGGAAGAGAAATTTTGCTTTTCTAAAGTCAGCCTGTGAAGCAGGCTTTTAGAAACTCTCACTCTTGAAAATTGTACTAGAATGCTGTTCTTGTGAAAAATTATGTTACTGCCTTCCTTATTATTTTTTGAAGAAAAGACTTTTATTCAATTGCTAGCAGATGCAGTAGTTTCAGTTAATGTCTGTTTTCATGATGTCTTTAAAATTGGGTACCGTGATCTTTAATCACCAGGTTAGGAAGAGTGAGAAGGCTTTTAAATTGAGTGATTCACTGACAATGTGCTAATAAATGTTGGTATTTAAAAATGTACGATAATAAGGAGAATTATTTCAGGACACACGCAAGTGAAATGGTGGTGTGCTGTGTAGAGGGCATACATGTACCGTGTTCTATCTAGCCAGGCAACCTATGGGCCACAAGTCTTGTTCGTCTGTGGGAAAGCACAGAATTTGATTCTATTGATTCTAGGTATGAACCACTGCAGTGCTGTGGGGATGAGGACACTGGGAGATTTCTTTGAGAAGTGCACTGTGTCATAAAGTTACCTGGCAAGAGCAATTCACCCTTAAAAAGGGCTGTAAAAGTGGCATGCAATTCAACCTTGCTTCATGATGTTAGATATCTCACAAATAATAACTTAAAATAATTTACACGGAAGAAACGAAAAAAAGAAGTGGTTTTTAAGGTTTTCATAATAGTCAGGGACGAAAGAAATCGGCAAAAGACCAGATATCCAGACAAAGTGTAGGATTTCCCTTTCAACAGGGACATGGACATGGTTTAGTTCTTGTAACTGAAAGGCCAACAGATGTGAAACTGCCCAGAGAGAGGCATGATGTTCATATAACTCTGAGTGATTCACAACTGTTGTAATCTTGCAGGTTTCATAAGGCAGCCCCCAATAATCTGAGTATTAAGCAAAGGTTCCAGAAGGCTGTACTGAGGAAATGAAAACTGTTGAATAGATAGAACTGATTATTTCTAAAGCCATTCACTGTCACATATCACAGTTGCAAGCACAAAACAGACACAAGCAAAGAAATACTGCTTTCAAATCAGATATTTTACACACACATACACACACATGCACACACTTTTAGCTTGTGTGCCTTATAACATATTCACTATGGTTTTAGTATTCATAAGCACTGTGTTGATTTCAGTTTGGAAAATAGAATTTAAGCTAGCCTGAGCATGGTTAAAATGAAAAGTAGTGAAGCTCTTTGCTCTCTAATCTTCCTTTTCTGGTAACTTTGCCTTTAGAAGTACTCCCCGTTTCCTCATGAAGCTTGTTTCAGCGACCACTTGTAGAGCTTTACCCTCCTTATAGTCAAGTCTATCTTATACACTCATTCAATGTTTTAACAAACAGAATGGATGTCCATCTCTTTATACTCTTTACTATTTCTGTCCTCCTGAATAACTCAGTCTGGTATCTCTAGATCCATTTTTTTTGTAATCAAATATATAAATACTTTATCAGTTCTGGTAAAGCATTTGCTTGCACAATAAGTCATAGACTGTCCTATAGTAAAGCAGTTAGGGCACAGGCCTAGCAAGCACCTGACCAGGGTTTGATTCTTTTTTTTTAAAATTTTTTTTTATTTTTAAATTACAAAGATATACAATTAAAAAGTTCATATTTGGGTTTTGGTCAAACAGTGTTGCAGCACCCATCCCACCACCAGTGCCCATCTCCCACCACCAACGTCCCCGGTTCCCTCCCCCTCCCCAGCCCTGCTCCATGGCAGGTTCTTTATTTCTTTCCATTTCTCTCTCTTTCTCTTTTCCTTCCCCTCCAGACTATGGATTACAGAACATACATTAAAGGGTTGTCATGTGTATCTTTTTGCCTCTATTTAATGCTCAGTTCTAGGTTGGCATTAGTACCCTCAACAATTGTTAGCACACTGTTCCATTTCTGTCTTACCTAGCCTCTGAATCCCACACGTTTGTGATAATTTCCACCTTTGACAGGACCTCCTGAATTATGTTTCACTTGATCTAGATCCATTTTGTAACAGCAAATGGAGTGACTTCCTTTTCCTTCTTATCCCCCTCCCATCTTCTCCTCCCCGCTCACCTCTCCTCCCCTCTCCTCTCCCTCCCCCTCCCTTCCCTATCCTGAGTACACTGGCTGGCCATTGATTCAATATATCACTCCCCACCCTGGTTACCACCACATCAGTTATTGTTTAATTTAAGAGAGCCATTAGTTAGTAAGCACATCACAATTGGACACTTTAGGCTCAGAGACTGGGGTATTTCCTATAGCCAGGCAGGACCCAGTTTCCTATTTTATTTTTGCCTGTGTTACTCTCTACATCTAGTAAAACCCTAAACTGTTTTATTCTGTCATTTCCTAGTCACATTTTGCTGCTGATTTATAATTTAAGACCTATGCTGTTTTGTCCAGGAAACTGCCCTGACCTTGGGGCTGAGTTTTTGTTAGGTGGATGATCTCCCACGTCATATATGGTGCTGAGTATTGTCCCATTTGCAGAAGCATGCAAGGCAAAAGTCTTAACCACTGTATCTTCTCTCTGGCTCCTGTTCTCTTCTTTTCATAATGAGTTAGCAAACAGATGGTGGATAGTGAAGGATAATGTGGATTCAAGATGACCATTTTCAGCACTTTTATCATGCCAAGAAATCTTCTTTGGGTGAAGAGGTATTGGGATGTTCAGAGAATGAGTGCATATTTGGAGATTTCACTTCATATTTCATTTCAGTTTTCACTCAACTATGCAAAATTAATCTTGACAACTCTCACTGAATTTTGGTGGGGGACATTATGGGAAGGGGCCAGTGTGGTTGGGAGAAGATCACCACATTGATCCTAGAGGTTGTAGAGCCTTTGAAAGTATAGTTCTGAAGTCTGAAGAAGCAAGTTGGATCTTATATTTTCTCATAGCTGAATAGTATTCTATTGTGTATATGTACCATGGTTTCTTTATCCAATTATCCATTCTCAGGCATTTGGGTTGTTTTCAGACTTTTGCTGTTGTGAATAGTGCTGAAATGAACACAGGAATGCAAATGCCTTTTCTAAATGCACCGGTATATTTCTTAACCTCTGATAATAAGATGTCTTAGTTGTAAAATGATGATGTGAGTATTGATGCTTTCATATTGGTCTTTCAGGCACTATGAAAATGGTGAAAAAGGGGCAGGAGTGATAGTCCAGCGGGTAGGGCGTTTGCCTTGCACACGGCCAGCCCATGCCGGCCTGGGTTCGATCCCGGCATCCCATATGGTCCTCTGAGCACCGCCAGGAGTAATTCCTGAGTGCAGAGCCAGGAGTAACCCCCGGGCATTGCCGGGTGTGACTCAAAAAAGAGCAAAAAAAAAAAAGAAAGAAAAAAAGAAAATGGTGAAAAAATCATTGAGTTTAATGATAACCTATGCTTTCCCCTGATATTCCAAATCCATAACTAACATTTTTTTTCTATATTGTAATACTTGTACTTAATGGGAAATTTGCTTTATCATTAACAATATATTTTAATCATAGAAAGCCTTGTTTTCTATAATGTCTACTATACAAGCAATCATATTGCTGAACATACATGGCAGACTTTCTGGAATTTAAAATCCTCCAAGGTTTTTAGTAAATATTTAGTATTTTGTCTCTTCTGCAGACAAACACCTTTCTCCCTGAATGAACACCCACACAGAAGTTAACATTCCTGCCTTAAGAATGATTTAAAAAAGAATATAAATTAAAAAAAAGAATGATTTTTTGTGTGCAAAGAGAAATTGGGACCTTTAGAATTTAAGCTCCTTTTTAGATGAAAGACTGGACTCATCCTTCTTTGCAATAGTCGTGGGTATATCAAGTTGACAATTTGGTTTTTTTTTTCTCTATATTTTGGGACAAGTTCTGATTTATCATGTTTGTCAGTACCTCACACTGTTAACTTTTTTTCTGGTTTCTTCATCAGTGAAAAACTTTGATTCTCATGTTAAAGTGAGATTCCCTTACTATGAAGAGGCTCCGTCATTTCTCAGAGGGCAATTTGTAGTGGAATGGGGGTGAAGAGGTGGTCTCAGCTATATTGTCCCCTTTATTCAGTTATCTTAGGCTATATTTCTTCCAAGTACCAGCTCTTTTAAGGATACTTTCAGAGTTCTCTAGCTTAACTTTGGGGAAATGTGAATAAATACTCAGTGTAATAATCTTAACTACTCCCCGCCCACTAGCAATTTTCTAGTTTTCTCTAAGGCAGAGAAATGGTCTGTTGATTTCTCCTTTGGTTCACAGTGTATTCTCAGATACCCAAAAGGACTCCAAGCTGTGCGATTCTGTCTTTGTGGTGGGTAATTCAGAAATCTGGGGAGCTTGGCAAACCCTCCAATTTGTATTTACATCCTTGGGCAAAGCAACACATTACTGAATCAAGACTCAGAAACAGCCCTGGGCTTATCATAGCTCCCTGAGGTAATTATGGAAAGTAAACTCTAATAAAGATCATGGGTTATACACATAAGAGCAGCTTAAATCCTGCTTCATTTAAGCTCATTGTGATGAGTGGATATTTGGCTGTTTGTTGCCTTTTCCTTGTGGACTAAAAAGATGAGCATTTATTTCAGAGAAGCAGAACTTGTTCCTCAAGGAGAGATCATTAAATGATGAAGAAAAATCACATCCTTAGGGACAGCAGTTGACTTGACCTTTGGACTTTTAAGTGTGTGATTATACTTGGGACACCTCTAGAGAAAAGAACCACTTGTTTTAGTAATGGCTCCTTCTTCTATGTCTGAGGCCTGATTTCTGAGATCTTCAGACACTACCTATTTTTCCTTATGTGTAAAAATAATTCAATTCAGCATGAATTAAATGGTAGAGAATTGTTTTAGTAACTCTGCGCTGCTATAACAAAGTACCATAAACTTGGTGTCTTGTAATGGTGGAAATTTATTGTTTATAGTTATTGAGCAGCAGAGCTGCTACTAGCTCTCCCTGTGCCCAGTCACTCACGAGGGCCGGGAGGGATGGCGGGTTCTAGCCCTGGCCCGCCACCCCAGCAGAGGCCTCACACGAAAGCCAGACGACACCCCACTCCATGAGGGCCTCCATTTTCCACATCCAGACTTCCCCCTTGTCAGAACTCCACCAAGCAGACCAGCCTATCACAGCAAAGCTTCGCTGCTTGCAGCCGCAGGGTTCATCAATAAATGCTGAATTTTGAGATGACTACAAGAGTATGCTACCTGCACGGCAGAGCCTGGCACGCTACCCGTGTTATATTTGACATGTCAAATACCAGTAACAATTATAGACCTCATTCCCATGACCTGATGGAATGGTTTGAAGCTCTTTATGTTCTTGGAGCAAGCAGGTGCCCTTGGGCTCTACTTGCATGAGTCAGGACATATGGAGATATTACTGGTGCCCGCTCGAGCAAATGGATGATGAACGGGAAGACAGTGATACAGTGATACAGTGATGTATTGAGCGGGAGTGGGGCTTTTCTTTTTCTTGTATGTTGAAATGGAACAAGGAGTCTTTTTTTTTCTTTCTTCCTTTCTTTCCATTGGTTTTCTTTTTGTGGGGGAGGTGGGGGTGCTTTTTGGCTTTTAGGCTTTTTGGGTCACAACTGGCAATGCTCAGGGGTCACTCCTGGCTCTGCACACAGGAATTTCTCCTGATAGTTCTTGGGGGACCATATGGGATGCTGGAAATTGAACTCCAGTTTGCCACATGCAAGGCAAACACTCTACCTCCTGAACAGTGTGACTCTGGCCCCAAACAAGGAATCTTTGTGGGGTTGCTTTTATAGAGGAGCCAACTTTCTTAGCTGGGGTTCTGCTAATAAACTAATCACCTTAAGGATCCACTTTCCTAGTAAAAACAGTGCAGATTAGTATGTCTACCTATGGATGAAAAGGTTGTTTGGGTAGAGGGACCAAACATTTTGTCCAGCTCAGAAATAATGTAATTTGTAATTGTTCTTTGAGGGGCAGCTACACTGCATTGTGAAGGGAATTCAAATTATTGTCTTTGAAGCGCCTTTGCTGTCAAGAATTTTTTTTCTCCTAATTCCATTCTCTTTAGATCCTAATGTCTATTAGGTACAATCATATCTATCAGCTCTCTTCATACTGAATAAGGCAGGGAATGAGCATTAGAAGTCTAAACCGTGCCAGCAGGTGGAGTCTGGAATGCAGCCACGTGTACGCGTGGGGTATGGAATAGACTTACTTAGTTCCTGACGTGACACAAAAACAGCTCTGAGCTATGACATCTGATTGGCATCCCACCTCTTAATCTCTCCCAGGTGTCAAGAGATGTCAGTTCTGATATGGTTTCTTTATTCTAATACTTCTCTTTAGAGATTTGGAACTCATTATCATTTCTGATAGCCAGTCTTATGGTTTAAAAAATAGTAATATTGATAATGGCTTAGCTTTATTTAGCATATTAATAACACTGTACGAATGCATTTATCTTTTCTTTTCCACAGTAATTTTAAGAAATATTATTTTCACATCACAGTTGAGAAAATGGAAATTTCAAAAAGTTAATTAACTTGCCTGACTTTACACAACCAGTGAATAGTAGAACTAAAATTTGTAATCAGACTTCTAACTCTATAATATGCAGGATTAAAAACCAATCCTCTAATTTTTTCATTATATATCACAGGTGTCCCTTTTATGAGAATTTCAGGTGAGAAATTCTTAACACCAGATCAGTCTTGTTTTATAATTTGGTTTGTTCACATCTAATGGAACACTATCAAGCTTAGATATTTTTCATATATTAATATTAAATTTGCTTTTGGCACATTGTCTCTTGCATCTGATTTTCTCATTGACGAATTTTCATTGTGTGGTTTGTATTTCACGCTTGTTGCTGCTACATTTTTTACTATCTTTATGAAGAAGCTTTATGTCCCCATGCCTCCTACCTCCATATAATCAGTGATTATAAAATCAGTAATGGTGTTCCTGCTGGTACATTGTCTTTTCTCATGCTGATACAGGGACTAAGGCTTTCTATATCCTGAGGCTACAATGTTTCCTGCTGGATTGATTCCTCTATGTTCAGTGGTCAATGGAGTCTGAGAGGGAAGGAGTTACTTGCTTCTCAAGTAACGTGGTTTGAAATGACATGTATCAATTTGCTCAACAGTATCATTTCTGTAGTATGATACCATGAGGCAAAATGACTAAGAAATATGGTTTGAGTCTTGACATCTGTTTCTTTCTGCAGTGCTAAGGAGCAAACCTATGACATAAGATATGCAAGTACTCCACTGCTGAGCTATATCCCCAGGCTTTGGAATCTGTTTATTGGCAATAGTTATGAAGGGGGAGGGGAGGAAGGGGGGGACAGGACTGAATCTTTAGCAACAACTAGCCATCCTCACTGTTTTCAGTAATCTCTAGGTATTCTTTTGTAAAAAGTAGGGTGTGAGTAAATGGTTAGGCTCTGAAATGGCTTACCTTCTGTAAACCTGGAATGAGTAGGTCTGCAGGAACCCTGGAAAGCTTTGTGGGCTCAAGTCTCTGGGTATGTTTGTACAATTTATGAGACTGGGCTTCAGTTTCCATACGTGATTATGTTCAGTCTTCCAGAGTGAGTCCTGCCAGGTGGTTTAACTATCACGGATGCCCTATAGCTGAGTGCCAGACACACCCCTCTGTCCCTAGATCTGCTACTTTTCCACAGCTGGTAGAACCATAAAGCTTTACGCCACCTGACTTTGAACGAGTCCAATGCCAGAAACTTGAGGCCGGAACCTTCAGCGTGGATAACGTTTTCCTTTGCCACCACCTAGTTTCCAAAATTTTTTTGCAAAGGCTTGGCTTCAACCCACATAAATGGCATGACTTTCACAGTATCTCAAACTGACTGGTAGGTTGCTTAAATAGTGCATGGTCGCCAGTAAAATAGGACATTACTTTATTTCTGCTCTTCCTTTTCTCCTCCTACTATTCTTATCTAGCCTCAGATAATGAGTAGCATTGATTATCCTTTTCAAAACAGAATATATAAGATTCTCTCACTTTCTGTCTGTAAGTACTGTTTTCATTAATTGTTAATACTTTGTCAGATTATCAATCTCCCTCTCCCTGTTGCTTATCATAAAAATGTTTCATTTCCTGTGAATGTTGCTATTCACCAGTCTAGTTTTTATTTTACTTATATCTAGGAAGACACTGATAGATCAGAGGAAAATGACACATTTGAAGTCAGATCACTCAGTTCATAGAGTAGTCTCAGCCTCAGCCCATCTGAGGAAACTGGCTTAAATTTTGCCTTTCTAGAGAAATTCAGCATTCTTAAAATGACAGTTCGAGTCATTGAATGAATCAAGGGTGAATGAATCAAGTCCTCTTAACCTTTTCAATATTTAAAGTCTCCATCTAGGTGTCTTCATAGTTCTATGTGGTCAGCATGCATGATTTATATTTACCTCCCTTGCATAAAAAGATTAAATGATTGAAACTAGACCATCTTACACAATTAAAAAAAATTCTTATGTATTGGTTTTTAGGCCACGCTGGCAGTGACCAGAGGTTATTTCTGGTCCTTCACTCAGAAATTGCTCCTGGAGGTACTTGGAGGGAACATAAAGTTCACTGGGAATCAAATCGGATCAGCTGCATGTAAGGCAAGTGCCCTTCCTGCTGTCCCATAGCTCAGCCCACAGAATATTTTTATAAAAGGCAGAGTGTCTGGATCCATAAGCATATTTTAACAAAAGAGCACAAGGAAATAATTAAGTAGAATTTTACCCCTTGAACTCTATTTTGGGGGTGAGCTGAGTTATTTGGGCCACACGCAGCTGTATTTGGGTCAGGACACTGCTCAGCATGTACCTTATGGCTTGTACTATCTCTCTACCTGCCCCTGGGTAGATGACAAAGCCAAAAAAAGGCCTTCCTGTTTTTTTTTTCTGATTGTATATTCCTTTTTGGACATGCAATGTGTTACCACAAGAAGAGGATGACTGTTATTCAAGTAAACAGGATTTTTCCTATGGATAAATTTATATTTGTGTGGTTTTTGAAAATATTTTTTTAACTTTTTGAGACCCACATACAGAAGAATGGTAACAATGATGGTATCATAGACAAGCATTATGCCGCACTAACTGCTTAGGAATGTCTGGTACCATTCCATACCGAAACAGGAATCTATGTGGTCTGGAAGTTTATTTCCCATAAGGAAGTTTTCTTAGTTTTAATTGGGTTGCAAAGTAGACTGAGATATGGTGGTTTTTAATGTTTGATATTTGAGGTTTTAGCCAGATCATCGTTCTTTGGTTTACCACAGATTTTTAACTTTCCACAGAAACATTTCATGCTTTTCCAGGACATGAGGACATTCTTATTTCATAATCTTTCACATTAGGGGCATGATTAAAGTGGATTTTTTCCTTGAAGACTATTTATATAGTACTTTGGGATGCCATGTATAGAGGAGGAAACAGTGGTCAGAAAGAGTTTTATTAAGGTATTTTTTTCTTTGCATGCAGTGGACCTCAGTTTGATCCCCAGCCCCCAAAGTATGTGAGTGCTGCAGGGAAAAGGCCACCAAGCACTGAGTCAGGAGTAGTGTCAGAGCAATCATAGGTGTGGCTTATATCTGAGCAATCATAGGTGTGGCTTATATACCCTCCATGTTTTGTTTAAAAAAGAGAAGAGAAAATATACTTAATAGGAAGCTACTTTTTTTTTTTGCTATGGGATTTGGGTCACCCTGTAGTGTTTCAGGGGCTCACTCCAGGCTCTGGCCTCTGAGATCACTCCTGGTGGTGCTCAGGAACCATTTTGGGGGCCCGAGAATGGAATTGAATCCAGCTGTGTACAAGTCAAGTACCTTACCCATTGTACTATTTTCAAGACCAGGGAAGCTGCTTTGATACCCATAGAAATTTCTGAAAACTAAGAAAAAATTGCATATAACATATTAGTTTTAGTATATATATATATATATATATATATATATCAACAAATGCTAAGTTGAGTCAGTATCTTTTACCAACTGTAATTGTTTTGTTGTCAAAAGGACTTTATAGATGTGTGCCAGTTTTTGATTCTGATGATACTTGGTTGTTGTTTTGATTTGCATCTCCCTGATGATTAGTGATGAAGAGCACTATTTCATATGCCTTTGGCCAGTCAAATTTTTCTTTTTTGGAAGTTTCTGTTCATAATGTTCTCCCTTCTGAAATCTGACATGCCATCTCGTCGGTAAAGAAGGGAACAGCACCATGCCCAGACAAAGTCAGACCCAAACACCTTAAGAAACTGCCATCGGTACTCATCAATACACTAGCTAAGCTCTTCACACACTACCTGTCTGAATGCAAGGTACCCTCCCAATGGAAAACCAGCAGGACAGTTCTACTGTTCAAGAAGGGAGATATTCATGACATCAGCAACTATCGCCCCATCTGCCTGTTGTCTGTCATCTACAAGCTGTTTACACGAGTCATCCTGAACAGGATTAGCAGAGCACTAGATGAAGGACAACCATGCGAGCAAGCAGGCTTCCGGAAAGGATTCAGCACAATCAACCATATCCACACAGTAACCAAGCTCATTGAGGTTTGTAGGGAGTACAAGATGCCGCTCTGTCTCACGTTCATTGATTTACAGAAAGCCTTTGATTCTGTGGAGACTGAAGCGGTCATCAAAGCCCTAGCCAAACAGGGTGTTCAAACCCAATACATCAAGATCCTTCGTGAGCTGTATTACGGATTCACCACCAGGATCTCACCATTCTACAAAGAAGTGATCATTGATGTCAAAAGAGGGGTTTGACAGGGTGATACCATTTCACCCAAACCCTTCAGCACCACCCTCGAGAACATCATGCGACAATTAGAATGGGAAGGAATGGGAGAGAAGCTAGATGGTCGGCAACTACACCACCTCTGCTTTGTTGATGACATCGTTCAAATAACACCAAACATTAGCCAAGCGGCACAAATGCTGGCTGACTTTGACCGAGAATGTGGAAAGATAGGTCTACAGCTGAATCTAAAGAAAACCATGTTTATGAAAAATGAACTAGTTCCAGAGGCCCCATTCACTCTCAATGGAACAAACATCTCTGAAAGCAGCTGTTATGTGTACCTAGGTGGAGAAATCAACATGATGAACGACCTAAAATCTGAGCTGCTGGAGGAGGAAGAGAGCGACATGGAATGCCTTCAAAGTCATTGAAGAAATAGCTAAAAGGACGAAGAACTTCCAGCTCTGGGCACATCTCTTCGACTCCAGCATTCTTCCTGTATTAACATTCGCCTCAGAGACCTGGGGCCTACAAATGCAGGATGAGAATGCTATTCGGGTCTCCCAGAGAGGAATCGAAAGAGCTGTGCTTGGAATATCACGCCTCGCTCAAGTGAGAGAAGGAATCCGGAGTTCTGACCTCCGTTGCTATTCCAGAATCAGGGATGCTGTCTCGTTTGCCAAGGCATCGAAAATCAGATGGGCTGGACATGTAATGTGATTTGGAGATGACCGCTGTACTAGAGCCATTACCGACTGGATCCCACGGGATATAAAAAGATCACGTGGCCGCCCACCTACAAGATTGTCGGACTTCTTTGTCAAGACCCTGAAGGAATGGTTTGAGGCTCTTCATATTCCTGAATCAACCCGATGCCATTGGACTACCTTGGCACGTGATAGGGTCCAATGGAAATGTTACTGGCGCCCTCTCTAGCAAATCGATGAATAATGGGATTCAAGTGATCAAGTGGCTTTTTTCTTGTAAATTCCTACCCGTGCCTGATATATCATAGATATTAACCCATTATCAGATGGACTTTGGGTGAATATTCTTTGCTAACCTGTGGAATGTCTCTGTATATTGGTCACCATTTCTTTTGAGGTGCAGAAGCTTTTCAGTTTTATATAATTCCATGTGTTTATCATTGCTTCCATTTGCTTTTTCAGTGGTGTTTCATCTTTGAAGATGCCTTTAGATTTGATATTGTAGAACTTTTTCCTATGTTTTCTTCAATGTGCCTTACAGTTTCATATCTGATGTTGACATCTTTGATCTGTTTTGATGACTTTTGTGCATAGCATTAGAAGGAGGTCTAAATTCATTTTTTTTACATGTAGCTGCTAGTTTTCCCAGCATCACCTGTGAAAAGGTTTTCTTTTTTTTTGAAGAGGTTTTCTTTGCTCCACTTAATACTTTTTCTCCTTTATTGAAGATGAAGTGATTGTATATTTGTGAGGTGTGTTTCAGAATATTCAGTTTTAGTTCATAGGTCTACAGGTCTATTTCTATACCAATACCATGCCGTTTAATTATGACTGCTTTGTAGTAGAGTTTGTTGTTGGGGGAAGTGATACCACCCATCTTCTATTCCCAAGGATTGCTTTTGCTATTCATGGGGGTTTATTATTCCATAAAAATTTCAGGAGTGTTTATCAATTTCTTTGAAGAATATCATGGGTATCCTTATAGGGACCACACTGAATCTGTATAAAGCTCTAGGGAGTATTACCATTTTGATAATGTTAATTCTCCCAATCAATGAGCAGGGAATGTGTCTCCATTTCACATCACAGAGAGACTGGCATACATCCAAAAGTGCAAGAACAACTGGTGCTGGTGGATGCAGGGAAAAAGGGGAATCTCATTCACTGTTGGTGGGAGTGCTGACTGGTCCAGTACTTTTGGAAAACAATATAGACATTACTCCAAACACTACATATTGATCTCCCATTTGACTCAGCAATACTACTCCTGGGAATATACGTGGAGACCCAAAAACACACAGCAGAAACACTATCTATACTTATTTATTCATCACAGCTCTATTCACGATGCCATAATCTGGAAAACCCTAAATGTCTGAGAACAGAAGACTGGCTAAAGAAACTGTGGTACATCTACACAATCGAATATGCTATGCAGCTGTCAGAAAAGACGAAGTCATAAAAATTTCCTGCAAATGGATGGACATTGAGACTATCATACTGAGTGAAATTAGTTAGAAGGACAAAGACAGATATAGAATGACTGCATTCATTAATGAGATATAAATATATACCAGTGTTATACTAATTGTGGGAAATGGTAATGACAGACTAGAATCCAACATTGAATATTCACAAAGATATTTACATGATAAACCCTAAATGTTGGTAGGACAAGTCACAGTGTGTAAGAGGAAAGAGAGAGAGACAGAGAGACAGAGAGAGAGAGACAGAGAGACAGAGAGAGAGGGAGGGAGAGAGAAGAAAAGGAAAAGTGCCTGCTATATAGATGGGCTGGAGGAGGTGGGAGGGAAATTGGGGGACATTGGTGGTGGGAATGGGGCACTGGTGAAGGGACAGGTACTGGAACATTGTATAACTGAGACCCAATTATGAACATCTTTGTAATTGTATATCTTACGGTGGTATAATAAAAATTAAAAAGAATTTTTTTATTTTAGAAAATTTCAAAAGTATATGATGCAATGTTACAAAGAATAATCACCAGACTGAACATTAAAATCCAGAATTTATTTATCCTACAACTGGAAAATTTACCTTTTCATTACCATCTCTCATTTTCCCTCTGCCTTTGACACCTACCAATCTGTTCTTATATAGGGAAGCTCAGATATTTTTTAGATTCCACATAAAAATGACATCAAGCAGCAATAGTCTTATTTGACCTATTTTTGATTATTATTATATAAGTTCTTTTCATGCACCTGTTGGATAATTATATATGTTTGGAAAGGTACCTAGATATTTGTCTATTTAAAACTGTATTTTTTCTGTTGAGAAAATAAATGAAAAAGGGCAAATAAATTCTTCCATATTTGTATATATATATCTATCCAAGTACTAACCAGGGATGACCCTGCTTGGCCTCTGGATCAGATGATATTGGGCATGCTCAGGATGGTGTAGCCATAGAGAGGCTTGTCTACACCCAGGGCTGTGCCCCGTGGGCCCTGGATGGTTGATGGTCTGACACAGAAAAAGACTGGACACCCTGGGATGAGCCCACAGCCATGGCAGAACCTGGCAAGCTACCCATGGTGTATTCGATATGCCAAAATCAGTAACAATAATGGCTCCCATTCCCAATGAATGGAGTCATTAATGGTGCCCACTCGAGCAAATCAATGAACAATGGGAAGACAAGTGATACAAAATGATACAAGTGATGCATATATGTAATTATTAATCAAGAACTAGAATACATCTTGATTTTTTTGTAGACAATTTTTTGTATTTGGATATTAAGCCCTTTGTGATATATAATTTATAGATATTATCTCCTATTCTGTGATGATCTTTTCCTTTTTGCTTATGATTTTCTTTAATGAAAGAACATTTTTCAATTTTACATATGAGCAGATTAATATTATATGAGAACACTTAGTCAAAACAATACAGAGTAAGGTATCTGAATAATTCCCATTTTTAGAATTATTCTTCCTTAAGCTTCTGGTTCTCATATTTAGATGGACTGTAGATAGTATCCCATCTTCCTTGTTAAACTCAGCAAAAACTCAGCAATAAACATGAGTAATACATGAAATAATAAATTCATTCTGAAGTCAGTGCATGGAGTTTTGTGCTTTTCCTTTTGTCCTTGAGCAAATCACCTACTGATTTCAAAGGAAAATTTTGTCTACAAAAAATCAAGAAGTAATCTAGTTTTGATTAATAGTTATATATGCATATATGTAGGAATTCATTTTTCCTTTATTCATGAATCCTCTCTACAAAAGGCACTTGATGGTAATTTTACTGTTTAATGATGTCTACTGTTTTTATATAGTGCATTGGGAATACTTGCTGAGTTTTGCACTGGAAAACAACTAAAAGTTGACCTAAACACAAGAAACATGGGTATTTACCTATTATTATATTACAAATACTGTTTCCTTCTTGCACAAGGTCACACATAAATATTTATGCCTGATGTAGCCTTCCCTTATACTTAAAAGAAATTATGGAAGTAGTAATACCACACAATTGAACTGTCATAAGATATAAAAAAAGTGGCAAGAGGTAAATGGCCTTGTTATTGACTGAAGTGAAGTAAAATGACCCATAATTCATATCTGATTGTTTTAATAGCTTCATTGCATGCAGACAATGTCAGAAGGCCATCCTGAAACAACCATTTGCCCTAAGAATGTTGTTACTTTCTAGAGGCATGACTCCAACCTTATCAGAATGTCATAGCAGCAGCCTTGGCAACTGCATTTGTTGACTGGCAGCAAACCCATCTGTAAGCCAGTGATAATGGGGATCTGGCATCTATGGAATGTGATTTTATTTTACTGAGAAAAAAGCAGCTGTATCCTTGAAATGACAAGTGTTTTGTCTGTTAGGGGATGGTGACTGCTCTGCCTTTTTTTTTTTGATCAGTTTATAGGAGAACCAAGAAAGGACCATACATATTTCCTAAAATTCAGAGTAAGAGAATTAAAGGCTAAACTCCAACAAAAAAACATTTAAGTGAGTTTTTGGTACCTTTTTTTTATCTATAGGCCACTTTGCAAGTTGAATCAGTAGATTTTATTGTCTTTTTATTTCCTCTTAATTTTTATTTAAGTGCTGTATTTACAAAATTATTAACATGCTATATTTTACTGTTTTAAACTGTTTTAAAATATAAAATATTCAAAGTGTTTTAAATATTATATAAAATAAAGCGCTATACTCATAAAGTGAGCCAATTACATTAAGCTAAGGTTATAAAAAATATAAAAAACTTCACACAAATAAAATTATGTGTGAAGTAAAAGAAATGAATTCTTTAATTAAGGAATCAAGTACTATGAGTACAACACTGTGAATTGGAGATAGTTCAGAGACCAAGGCTGATGCCTTGTTTTCTCAAGGACTTTTTTTCTTTTGGGTCACACCCGGCAATGGTCAGGTGTTTCTCCTGGCTCTGCACTCAGGAATCACT